>JAWPHD010002388.1:0-260057 GCA_037043455.1 Cyrtodaria siliqua
ATCCAGTACGTTTCACGCAATTTACGTTCTGCGTCGGTCCAATTAAGATTGTGTTCGATGCATGTCAGAGACAAGTCGTTGAACGTGTGGCCTTCTGAACTGAAGTGTTCGGCCGCTGGCGACCTAGCAAACCTACGTAATTTACAGTCGGAGCGATGGAGGTTAAATCGGAGGTTCAACGCCTGCTTTGTTTCACCGACATACAGTTTTTTGCAAATCAGGCACGTCATTAAGTAGATGACGTTTGCGGATTTGCAGTTTGTGACACTTTTGATTGTGTTTTTGGCACCGAGTGAAGATAAGAAATAGTTTGCGGGAGACATGTCGATGTATGGCAAGGGCCTGACTGTCCTGTGGTCTGAGTATTGGAGTCGGGTTTCAACTTGGCTGCAACAAGAATGTCGCGGAGACTTTTAGGTCTCCTGTACGCAATATTGGGTTTTCTAGGCAGCATTTTGTTCAGATGTTCTGACTCCTCTATGTGTGACCAGTGTTTATCAATAATCTGTTTCACATTGGGAAGGTCAGGATGGTATGTAAGCACGAAAGGTAAAGTTTGCTCTGAACTGCTTGTCTTCGACTGGTATCAAGGAGTTCTTTTCTGTTGAGGCTCCGTGCTTTGTCGTACACGTACTTCTCTGGAAGCGTCGATGTCCAGGAAAAAGCTTCTACGAACTGATCATAAAACAAAACGGGTCGCGATTAGGCCATAGTTTTAAATTAATGTGAACTCCGTTCAAAATATAACGTTCTCGTTGACAAATATCTAAACACAATGACCCTTCCATGTCTACTATTTTTCCGAGGGAGGTTAAACATTGTCGAGCAAATAGTCCGGCATTTCCGCCTACCATACAGTCGCTATCATCCATAAATGCTGAAGTATCTTTGTAAAATAGCTGAGGGGTAAGTTTAATTAAAGAATTTTTCGCCGATTAACGCGTCCATTATAGCTTTGTAAGGATAATTTGTAGATACGTTCGGAGTATTTTTGTGTTGGATAAACAAATCGCATTGATTAAATAGTGTGTGTAGCGTATTATTCGTCAACCCTACGTTCGAATCGTGGGTTGCAGGTTGTCCATCCTCCGTCAAAATACGAGCTATGACGCGGAGATGGGTTCTTTTAAGAAACACGTAATGCGCTGACGTTCCGGGTAAATTAAATTATATGACGCTTCTAGAAAGGATTTGACCTATATGGCGAATATCCACATTTTCCAAGGCTTCGATACCCGCTTCAGTGAGAGGTTCTTGGAATACCTGAAGACGCTCCGAAAAGCAAAACTCTGAACTTATATCTAACCGTTCCGACCTGTTTATGACATATCGACGAATAAACGAAGAGACAGAGATTTTAAATCGGCCTTTTTCGCTAATAGCTTTCCGAATTGCAGTTTTTTTCGACCATTTACTCTTTTTCCCCTTATCCACTCCCATATTATTTTCAGTAGATTTGTTTACTATTACAGAAATACCCATAGGAATAAATATTCTGTACTTTTCTGACATTCCTTCAGTACTTTCGAGTCATTCCCGATCGTTTTCAGGTAATTTAGCGAGGATTATAGAATCAGTTATTTTTTCTGAAGCCCCACGAGTCGTTGATATTTTTTGTAGGGTACTAATACGATTTTTTTCATGATACTAAATGAATCAAACGAGCTCTTAACCCTAATAGTATCGATTAAACTAGTTTGTAATATCGTTTCATTATTTTCGCGGGGTTAACGCTAGCAGCGAGTCGCTTAAGTAAGGTGACGTGTTCACCGAGTACCTTCTTTTCGCGAGATGTAAGCGATATAGAAGAAAGAGTACAATTGAGAGCAATTTCCGAGATAGCGAAGGCCTGCTCGTCACTCAAACGCGTGTTCTATTCCCACGTAACTTCTCAAGCGTAACATGATAAACAGTGATATAGTTTGTAAACGTCATCTAACACGTGACACGAACTGCGGCATGACACATACCATGACATGCGATATGACATGTATCAAATGGGCAAATCGTCGGTAAAGCGATAATGACCCTCCCCATTCCTACACTAGTTATGATAATACAATTGTGTAAATGTTTTTCGAAGTTCATGGTTACGGTAGCAATGATGGAGTAGCGTTTTAATTACATGTATTACACAGATTACGATTGAAATCCTCAACTCGACTACAAACTCTAGAAAAAAACGAATACGTTGAGAAACATAGACCCATAAGAAGTTGCTCGGGTAACATCATACAAGGAAATATGCGTTTTACACATGATACACTGATAAACGCCCTGCACCTCAACAATTAAGTCGATCATGGCAACAGTTGCATGACGTCATTTGCTTTTCCAGAATATCGGTTTTTGGCGATATAAAAGCAGAAAATGTCAATAGTATGCAATAAAACGAATCAAGTCATGAGTATCCGTTTAAGATAAAGACAAATTCAAACCCACAGCGTAACTGTTTTGATCGGGAACGTATCGACTGATTACCTATTACTGGAACATTCCTCACTGATCCGCTAATGGAGCTTAACGCATTATCCCGTCAGAATGGAGAGCAAATGAATAACGGTCGCATGATGATATGAATATAATATAAACTATTAAGCCGATAAGCCAGTGACATTTTAAATGGAGAAAGAAGTTTTTACAAATAAATTCCCTATGGGGAAAACAAGTTTATAATATTACAAAAACAAAACACATTAAATTTTTCAAAGTTGTCATTAAAGAAGATAAAGACTTCTTTTGACTGTTTCACTGGCTATGATATTAACGCCAACATATGAAATATTCAGATAATCAATTGACGTTTTTAATATGAAACACATTTAATCATCTGTTATTTAATAAGTTGAATATTTCTGAAAACTAATGTACAGTTTAGCTATTCATTCGTGAAATAATGAGTCGTTGATGTGTGTGGGTGTGTGTGTGTGTGGGGTAATTTTCAGTTACATGTACTATTTTTTGTGTGTAGTACAATATGCTATTGAATGTACAGAAACAACAATAAGGTATGACGTCACGACTATGATTTAAGTTTGATTAGCGTGAATCAAATTGTCCCGTCGAATTGCCAAGTATATTACATTTGATGAATACGGAATTTATTGATATGATTTATACACAAAAACTACCAATCAGTAGTGTTATTACTTAAATATCCTTTGATATATTCGACCCCAGTCTGTGAGTTAAACGTAAAATACCGCTTAATCAGTCTTACAACAAGTGTTAAAACATCTGCCCAATTTGAGCAATAATTCATATACAGCCACTTATCAGCAAAAATACTTTACTTTATCCCTAGCCGTAGGAGTGTAAACCGGCACTAAAGTGTACGAGAGATGAAGTGTAGCACTGGCTAGATACTATATGAATACACAAATTGAACTGGAAGTTGCATGTAAAAGCGTTCAGTTATGTTTAGCGCTAATGTATTATCTAGTTCGAACGTAAACAAGTTTGAAAAAAGAAATTTGGAAATCGTCGAACATGATAAATACAAAATATATTGTAGTCTCGGTTTTGATTATGAAAGGTAATTCTAATTGCTTGCTACCGTTCTACAAGAGCACATTTAGCGGATCATCAGTTTTAAAAACCTATGTCCAGCATATTGTTTTGACGGTTCGTAGTGGGGGAATTTATATGTTAAATTGATGCTCTATGAAGTCTAACATTCACACCAGGAGTTATATATTATAATAATGCTCTAAGACGTATTATTACTTATTACCTATATACATATTATAATGATACTCTATGACATATGTTATTCCCATCAGTATGTATATACATAGTATAATGATGCTCTATGATGTCCGTCAATCACACCAGTATGTATATACATAGATGCTCTATGATGCCCGTCAATCACACCTGTATGTATATACATAGATGATCTATGATGCCCGTCAATCACACCTGTATGTATATACATAGATGATCTATGAAACATCTTATTCACATCTGTATGTATATACTTTTATAATGATGCTCTATGACATATGTTATACACATCACTATGTTTATATAGTATAATGCTGCTCTATGACATATGTTATTCACATCAGTATGTATATACATAGTATACTGATGCTCTATGACATATGTTATTTACATCAGTATGTATATACATACTATATTGATGCTATATAGCATATGCCATTCACATCAGTATGTATATATAGTATAATGATGCTCTATGATGCCTGTCATTCACACCAGTATGTATATATAGTATAATGATGCTCTATGATGCCTGTCATTCACACCAGTATGTATATATAGTATAATGATGCTCTATGATGCCTGTCATTCACATCAGAATATATATATATAGTATAATGATGCTCTATGATGCCCGTCATTCACACCAGTATGTATATATATGTATAATGATGCTCTATGATGCCTGTCATTCACATCAGTATGTATATACTTAGTATAATGATGCTCTATGATGCCTGTCATTCACACCAGTATGTATATATAGTATAATGATGCTCAATGATGCCTGTCATTCACAACAGTATGTATATACATAGTATAATGATGCTCTACGGTATCTGTCATTCACACCAGTATGTATATACATAGTATAATGATGCTCTATGGCATATGTCATTCACACCAGTATGTATACACATAGTATAATGATGCTCTATGATGCCTGTAATTCAGACCAGTATTCATACAATATGTTGACGTTTCAGTGAAGTCCGTAATAGACACACATGCTTGATAAAAACAGTTGTTAGTAGAAACCCGAGATATACCAGGGGCGTAAATAACATGTATAGTGTTGCAAGTTTCAATAACATATGCTTATACTATAGTATTAATTGATCATGTTGTCTAAACTACATAGCAGAGGTGTTTTTCACTAAAAGAAATACACATATATTTAGAAATTCAATATGAATCTACAAAGCTCATCTAACATGGACAGTCAGCAATTTACCACCAGCAAAGAAAAAAGATAAGAACACTGATTGTGGCTTATTTAATGAACATAATCTTTATCTACTATCCAAATTCCAACAAAAGCATTTGATAAGGACGGCATGATCTAAACATTGTCACTTCAGCCAACTATTTCTGAAGCAGTAAACGCCCTCGCTATTGCATGCATAAGCGGATAGGACCCTTGTCCGCATGCTCCGGATATATCGTCCATTTCTATAGCCCACACCATCGCGCCACCGTAACCGTTGTCATGAACGTATTCTGCCTGTAAGTTTAAAGGAAATATAAACTACGATTAGGTGTTTTCTTAAGTAAATATGACGATTGTGCTAGATAGTCGACATACAGTTGTTATTTAATCTGACTTATCCACTGTGACACACGTATGGTATTTTATTTCAACATGTGCTTCTGCGCTAGTTCCTTTTACATGACAATTAAGGTTATAATAGCGTAAATGAGTCTCCATTGCCCTTCCATAGTAAAGTTAGAATACTGACAACCTGTTAAAAACTCAAACCTCGTTAGAATTCTGGGAAACTTACTTTATCATGCAAATAAACATGTCTGCTATTAAACATCAACAAGGAAATAGGGGGTTTAATACCTTCTAAGAAACATTTCTTCAGTTGTATACCAACGCCTGGTCAAAGGTCAACACTAGTTTTACCCCTTGCAATTTCACACCCTGTCTACTTTCACTTCTCAAATTTATATCAAAAACTGTCAAAAACATGATGAGCTGCATTTTCAAATATCAACAACATGTCCAGAATACAGTTACAGCCAAAAAATAACAGGAAACTGCACTAAAAAAAGTTTTTAAAGAAAACAAGATTAGCACTCTTTAATACAGAACTACATTCGACTGCACCAGGCGAGCACATCCTGTTGATTTAGTGTAATTAGACCTTAAGGATATTTAATGCATATTAGCAATTATGATACAATGCAATATCTGTGAAAAGCGAGACTAAGATTTTATTTGATGACGTAGAAAACTTTGAAAAGGTAAATTAATCAAAAGGGTAAATGTATTTATCAATTATCTGGCAATAGTTGTGCTGCTATACAATTCAGATTTACCTCATTTCCCCGTTCAGTCACGCAGTGGTAAAAGTAGTATCTACGTCATGCAAATAATACTTATTTTTACATACAACTTAGTAGCGGTTTTCAATATATGTTTCTCTCTGAGACTATCAAAAAATGTTCATATGATGTTTAAGAGTTAAATTTTTAATTGATAATACTACAAAAAGGGTGGCCATTCACCTTTAAGCAAACTGGTTGGGAAACAATATTGTTTAGCATTGTGTAATGCTTGTCCGGACAAATTGTATATTCACGAAATGACAATTTCAAGATACATTCAAACGGATCAACACGTTTTTGTTGAGTATAGAAATGAAACTAAAGTTAAATAAATTGTAAACATAAACCTTTTCAGTGATACTGTTGCCGTTGTCATAGCCAATGAACTGGAACTCATTATAAATAATGTAGGGCACTCTTTCTGTTGGCAATACATGCTCTTGGATGTGATTAGTTTTTATCATCCTACATATCTGCAATACACGTAAAATACTGTTAGAACAAGGACTATATTAAACAGTTATTTTGTTAAATATAGGTATTTGTTTAGATATGAGTATAGTCCTACGTTCAAAAATCCAGGAAAAGCTTAGTAGAGGATTATGAAAGCAATCCTAAAATATAATTGTACAAACGTATGTAAGTGCAATTCGATGGTCTTTTAAGTTACATGGAGACATTATACTGTATCTAATAAAATGACTTGTTTTTAATGCCTTATAAACAAATTGTTCATGTTATTTTGAGCCGTCCCAGTCAGTGAGTGGGAAATTATATATATGAATATGGGAACCATGCGCTATCTTACAATCTAATCGTTTCTTATAGTTAAATAAAGTGTTCGCGGGATATATAATTATAATTTATGTTGTTTAACATGCTATAGAGGTTTGTTTTAACTTTGAAGTTCACAATGCTTTGTTCGAACGCACTGAAGCAGTGTCGTGTGTATTTGTGCTATTGAATAGTTTTCCCAATTGAATGGTTAAACGTTCTTGAGGAGTAAAGTGGGAGTAGCTGTATAAAAGTTAATATGATTTTAAGAATTATGTGTTCCAAGTAGTAATGGTGTTCAGGTCCTCTTTGTTCTCATGTTAAATGCAATTCTCAAAAGAGTGGGCGATCTGAGAAAGGCATGCATTAAAATCAATCCATGAGGTTAATATATACTTTGGACCTTTACAAAACAAATGCCGAATACGTTTATTTATAATATCAAAATTACCAGCGATGACATGACCTGACGGAGCATAGTAAAACGTGTATATGAATGTATTCTTATACTACGAAACTTATATATAACTGCTATTGATATATAAATATCATATGAAACATTCTTTATAAGAAGAGTGTGTGATTACCTTTATATAAGAATGATATGAGAAAAAACATGCATATGTCTACTATGTATAGCAACATATTATATGTAGAAAAAGTATTGCTTATTATAAATACTTTCTTTATAAATCATTGAACCGCGGAAGGCAGATTGTGGTGGTAGTAAAGCACTGCGTCTCGCGCTTCTTAGCATCGTCATACAAACAGCTTTACGATTGTAATATAAACAAAACAAAATTCTACGTTAAAAGGATATTGACTCACGTCTCGATACGGAAATTCTCCACCTTTGGTGGTGGGTGCTCCAGGTGTATTGTTGTACTTATCCGTCAGTGTAAACATATGACCGTAAAATGGCATCCCAATTATTAACATGGTCTTTGGTGCTCCTTGAGCTACCCAGAACTTCGCAAATCTATCCTTTATTTGGTAAAAACATAATAATAGAAATTAGTAAACGTATATAAAAACAAAACTATACACATTCATTTAAAACCACCAATCGCATTACAACATGACTTCAATTTAATATAATTATAATGTGGCGTCATATACATGTTTCAAGCAGCTTAAATGGGACGAAGTGATTATACTGCAACAGGAAAGTGGAATGTTGACAACAGACTTACATTTTCGAAAGAAAATGATTCAATTAAAAAATTTAATTAAAATACCATTGTTACCGTAATCATAATGCATTTAAATTAGAAGGATAAATAAACGTTTAAAATTACAACGCTGGAACTGTCTGTACTGTAAAGTGCGCTGTGAACATTTGCTGTGTTCTCCCATGGACCATGGAAATCGAACATCATAAGGTTGATAAAGTCCACATTTCTGAAAATCAGAAATATCAATTTTTCTACGACATATTCATATTATTTTCACCTATTTAGTGAATGTTTTGACAATTTGCAATGCTCTATATCTGTTTGTACTAAACAGTGCGGAAATTCTCGACACGTATTGATCCAAAAGTAGTCCTAATATGTGTACGAGATCAGAAAGGTAACGATCTAAAATTAAATTCAATGCGATTGTTATAACTGACCATATATCTAGTACTAACCATAGTATTGTCTTGGAGGGGAATAGTGATTGATAGGGAACTGAGACACGTAAGAGAAACCATAAAGATAAGAGTAGGGCATCCTTACTTAGGGACCAGTGGCCTATGCTCTAAGCAGCATCTACAAGTCTTTGTTTACCACTTATCAATCCAGTGGTAAACTAGTCGGTGACGTCACCGACCTCGACTACTTCACCTAGCAAGATGTTTCCCCTACCCATCCCAACATAATAAATATTCGACGAATAATCCGTTTTTCATAGGCGATCTGTCTATTAAAAACGGACTATTCGTCGCTACAAAACTGGATTACTTTCAAAGAGAATTATAAAAAAAGCTAAACACACTTCACTATGTTTGGTATGTCATAAGATTCCGATACCCTATACTCGGAAACACCGACGGATACTGAAAGTATCAACGTTGTCTTGTTGCCAATATGGGGTTCATGCAAGAACTCTTGGTGCACAATCTGTAAAATAAACACAAACATTTCTTCTCTATTTATGACGTTTAAAAATGTACGCTAAATAGTTTAACACTCAAAAACTAACGACGTTCGACTTTCTTATTTCAATGGCGTTATTAAAACTTACAGACGACATGCCAATGTCAATATTCATGTTTTTGCTATTATTCATAACGTATATCGTATGACAGATAAATACTTGTCTAGAACATGTATAATTTACACAAGTAAGATTACTGTACAGTTATTTTGTAACACATGCTGGCGAACATGTACAATGTGTTGTCATTGTTAGGGAGAAGTTCAAAATGTAATTGTCGTACATGATTGTTTTATGTTGTACGCACACTGTGCAGAATTGAAGACTTAATAAACATGATAAAGAAGCTGCGCAAGATATCAATACAATATGAATAAATTATTAAAACATGCGCTCTACCCATCCCCGTTGTTCTCAAATACTGTATCCACCCCTGTTATTCACCTGTAACCATTTCACAAAGTTTTCTTTGTCTTCTGGTCCACTACCTCTATCTGCAGGATATTCCCAGTTGATATCAAGACCGTCAAAGTTGTGAGTACGGAGGAACTGGATGGCGTTTGTAGCAAATTGTCTCATGTTGGACTCGGACTTCACAGCTTCAACGAATTGAGTGGATCCCATATTCCAACCACCAACAGACAGCATCGTCTTCAAATGTGTATTTCTTTGTTTCAACACACTGGTAAACACTGGGTATCTTAAAGTGATATATTTCAAATAAATATGTGACACGTCAAATGAAAATGTATATACTGGTTGTATATGTACATACTATTTGAAAAAAATCCTCACATTTTGTACATCTAATCATATAAAAGCCGAATATATCGTTATGCTCTCAGAAGAAGCATACAGCGTCTATTTGGTTCGATAGTCCGTATGACCCTCCGCCCGTTTTTCCGTTCCGTTTTTCTTTTCCGGCATATATCTCTGAAACCGTTTAAGGAAGACGTATGAAACTTTATAAACTGAAAGGAACACATCTGGACGACGTGCAAAGAGCAATAACTATAACTACAGGTTATTATTTTTTTTCACTAAATTAAGTCTATGTTTATGTCTCTTCTTTTAAAGGGCGTTTTATTCAAAGGGAAACAAATCAACTTAGCTAACGTTGACATCTAGAATGAGAGTTATTGACCTTGACATTCTGCTTCGTTAAAACTGTTCATGAATGTTTTATCATAGAATATAATTTGTAAAAACATCGATATTATTGCAGTCAGCTCAGAATGACCGAAAGTATAGAAATAAAAACAACAACATTAGGGGAGCATGGCAGGGTTCCAATACATTTCGTATTTCGGTTTAACATATCGCATAGTGCATACTAGTAACTGTAATCTTATTCAACCGCTACGAGATTATCATAGAAGTACTTAGTTGCCTCGACAAACTTGTAAAGTGTTATGAACATAGGTCACATTAAACGTGAGAAAGTACTGTTAATGTCAAGTTGAAATTCAGAGAGACCTTGGCCTTAGAAGTCTATCTCCACACCTAATACATTTATTAACCCCAACATTTAAGTCAGTTTCCTGAGTCTTTTCGAGAAGAACTTGAAAACAACAACACATATTTAAATATGTTCAAAGCTAAGTTTCAGTTCGTTCATTGTGACCTTATCATACAGACTACAAATGTAAATGTATATATAGAAAATGTAAACCCAGTTTCATGAAGATTGGCCAAACTTGGACGTATATTTAACCAGATGTAGACGTTGAAGAGGCCGAATACACCACCATGTCGAAGTCGGGATATTTAATTCTTCACATAATCGAGATAGAAAGCCTATTCTGCATGCGGTACTTAACGAATATATAATATCGATGGTTACCTTGTAGTTTGATACACTTGATATACTATGTGACGTTTTGACAAGACCTGGTACATTGTACATTATGTATGCACATTTTATATGTGTGCAGTATGCCAGGTATGATGATGTTCCTTTTCGGTGCGAGATATTATGACTGACTGAACAATTATAAATCATACTTACAACGCTCCGTCGCCAGGTGTTCCAGCCTGGAGATTTGTACCGGTGTCATCAAGAGTAGCGAACGCGAAAAGCAAATGTGTGCAGAGGTTGGCGTCAATGTTACTCGGATAGAGGATGTGACTGGACAACTACTATAAAAAACACACACGCTTTAACTCTCCTGAAAAGAAAAAAAACGTTTAAAACGTGAGGGATAAGTAGATACAGTACATTGACTCTTGAAGGACTCTGACTTTGATTGTTCTTGGATAATTTCGCATAATACATTGTTTTATTGTATTTCTCATTGACATTATATCTGGTTATACCATTGCAACCATTTTCATGAAAAGTAATTACATATACGTTATGCACGTATCGGTACTAATACGTTGCATATTTAAACATAAAGTCCCGCAAAACCATTTTACATCCGGCCTTCGTAATGCCAACTTACAAGTACGGATATCGTCCAATATAATGTTCAACAAAGAATTAAAAAAATAAGTTCGTTTGTTCTTATCAGTATATGGCAGACTGGCCATTTTACGAACAGATGTTTAAATATTTAAACTCAGATATAAATGTTCTCAACGTGTATCAGATAATATATTTTAAAACATCGACCGATATCCACCATGGTATTTTGCAACATAATAATAACACGAAAATACCTACGAGGTTAACTGAATTGTACTTTTAAACGGTCAATATGTGTGTTTTATCGCAACCTAAGTTAAACCTGATTAGCGACCTTTAAACAATTGGTTTATACTCTTGCAAAAGTTAAAATGACGATACTAGTCAATCAGTTCCTAAAGCATTTCGTTTGACTAACACGCATTGAACAGTTGTTGAACTGAAACTAAATGACGTCACGTGTTTGGCCTTTTAACACCACTGAACTTATTTTCGATAGGTTGCATATTATTTAATAGTTCCATGAGTTTGAAAGTCACCAAAATCGGTTTGCGAAGACATATCCAGTTCTTGATCTTGTTCAACAACGTTTAGTCGTTAAATGTCAGGTCACTATAGTTTGCATCCTTGAGTTTGCATCCTTGAGTTCGCATCCTTGAGTATAATGCTCGAACATTTGGCGACGTTAAACGTGATTGTGAGAACACGATTCACAATTTCTTTTGGGAGTATTAATTTTGAACAGAACTTTTTGTCACAAATATTTAAAAGACATATTGGTAACAGTTTGGCTATATTCAATGTTTATGAGATTGTGCTTAATTGCAGAACATAACCGTTAATAGAGAAATGCATGTTTTAAAGTTGTATTTGTAATAATGTAGGACAACAGTTACAAAAATACGTACCATCACAAGATCCCCATAGAGCAGCTAATACAATTAACAGGGTAGTTAAAATGGAGTTAGACATCTAAAAAAGAATATGCATTTCAGTTTAGTAGTATTTTTGCTATGCCATAATATACTAACCGTTAATTATACCATATATTCAAGGTTGCGGCAGCTCATCTGGTCTATGTTCAGTTTCGTGTAGATGTGGCCTACCTTAGATTATCAGGGCACAGTTTGATTTGTTTTTAATGATAGCATAATAGCGTGTTTTTAAATGACCAAAACAGTCAAAGGCCAATTATCGTCATGAATACGAGTTATTCCAGAACAATATTTGCTTTCAAAAATAGTAGATGTACACTATTTGTGATTTGAGAGTTTTATAACCCTTTGATATTCTCTACATTAATTTAAAGAATATTGCCATTTCACTAAACTTTGACTGAGAACGTGGATGTATGTGTGTATTTCTTTAGTTATGAGCAAGCTACACTTCCTGTTTGACTTTTGCATCATTTTTGTTTAGGACAGAGCTGAAATACGTACACAAACATACATAGGTATTTCTTAATGTCTTGTAATTAAGAAATAACATTATTATTTCCATCGGGATCATATTGTACTACATCAATATCTGGCGGCATTTGAAGAACATCAATGCCAAGGGCAGTAGGCCCGCCTGCTCTCTGTGTTTTCATCCCAAAACAAGGTTTTGATCTTAGATAGTATAAACCTGCTGAAAATGTCTTATGTCTTATCTTACATTGATTTTTATTATCATGTTCACAGTTCACTGAGAGATTGAACACAGCACTAAATATTAAAAACTGACAGAACTTACATTTTTGCTCTACATCAAAAGCAGACACTACCCAGCTGTATAATTTTTAAATTTAAATTATTGTTGGAATGTCTTGAAATAACATAAACACGATTGAAAATGTATGCACATATTTTCTCGTATTTAAAATGGCTTCTTACCGGTTACCGGAAGTATGACGTTGCGAGAGGTATTGATTGTACAATGTAATACCTCTTCAATAACCAATGAACATCGAGTATTTCTGTAAAAAATGTTGGATTAAACTACGGAATAATACCGATTTGAATAGAAAGTAATAACAACTTAAACACAAATCTCTCATCTGCTTTTTTAAATATTTTATCATGCGTAATCAGAAAAACATATTTGGCTTCAAAAAGTGTTTTCGCTTATTAAAGGACATTAATTACTAATAAATAGTTAAATATCTTCCCGTTTCGTAGACGACAGGCAAATATATACTAAATGCAGATCCAGTAAGCAATACCGTCGATTAAATAATGAACTTTTGAGTATGGGCCTATATACGACGATTCTTATCTAAGGTATTTTACAATTTTTCTATAACGGTTGTCTGACTAATGAACTTATCTGCTAACTATGTTATTATTTTAATAAGTTGTCTGTCAGTTCATCTGGCCCCATATTCTCGAAACTTGCTCAGCTAAAATCTTATGCTCAAGCTCAAACTTCATATATTTCTTTTAGCTGTCTGTAACTGTTTTCAGTGATTGTTTTTCTTCCCGAAACTTTCAGGACATTTGTAATTGATGATAATTTCGATTTGTGTAAAGTTTTACTTTATTCCATGACCGTTAAGTAAGTGTTTTTTTTTATAGCTGAGCTTGATTCTGAAATCTCGGCTCAAAAGTTTCGAGAATATGGAACCAGGTCTTATGATAGTTCAACAGTCTCGTTCATTCTTTATTTTATGTACATTATGATATAAACTAAATACATTTGGGGATCATTTTGAAATCCCTCAATCGTTACAAGCAAATTAATATGTTGTTCGCCTATAATGACGTGGAGCTTTTTCTATTAAACGAAGTATCACTGAACCTTGCGCTATTGCCTTATATATCTGTAAGTTCTACAGGACAAACTGATACTTTTATCATGAGTATATATGCTTCGAAAAGTGCTAAGATAAGACTGGAAAATACACTAGTACTTGCATTTATGTTCGGGAAAGTTTTAAAAGGAGCTTCGTAATTAAAACCCATTGTCTAGACGAAAACTATTGTGTATATGGTATGTTAGTCTAATTAAAGCAGGATCCCAATGATCAGTACATGGAAAATGCTTATTAATAAATGCAGACAATTCTCAATTTTTGCGTCTGTGTGATTAAGATCGATTCAGGACGTTTCGGCACCAAACCATTTCGACACCTAGACGTTTCGGTATCAAACCATTTCGGCATCTATTTTAATTTTTACCCTAGACGTTTCGGCATCCCATTTATACTTGTGTATTATAATGAAGTAAAGAAGTAAAGAAATCAAATATTTCCTATAAGATCACCTTTAATTCATTTAAAATGCAAAGTTGATTGCCTTAACGGCAACCCCGAAGCCGTTTTGAGCCTGAATACAACTAAAACATGAACATAAATAGGGCCCATATGATAATCACTTTAAATTTAAGTAAATATGACTTTTATATTATATTGTAGCATGCTCACTGAAATTATCTTTGTAATAGCTCAGGTGTAAGTCGTTTGATTGAAAACACTTCAATATGTTCCCTTTAACATGTATATTAATGTATACCTAAGACGAAATAAAAACTTATCTGTATTCATACAGTATCTTTTAATTTTTCACTTTACCTTCCTGTCATCTCCATATCGACGACTACAGGTATGTGACTTGAACAAATCCCACACAAACTAACCCATTATTAAAAATCGTCCACATATAACGCATGCGTTATACCTTTCTTGTTAACATTGTTTTTCGTTTCGTCAAGGGACACATATGGTATGTTCTTCTATGCCTAGATGAAAATAATGATCTATCTATTCAAATTATTACCAGCACAAAACGATCTGACATACTGAAGCTTGTAGGGGTTTATCAAGTATGTCAAATTATAACATATTTTGTTATGTTGTTATCTGGCCATATGCAGGTTTGCCTATTTGTGTCTATTTGGCGTATACTATAGTAAAGAGTAAAACACACATTTAAGTACTAGCATTCTATGCATAGAAGAAGAAGCTTTTATTTTTTTACCATATGTCACTTGGATCGATAGTCATCACATATTAACCCTACATTGATTTTTTATAAATTATTTGCAATACGTCATCATTGACCCTTGAGCCAAAATACAAAAAAAGAACAATGATGCTATATATTAAGGCCATCATTAATTTCTTTTTTGTAGAATGTAACAAAATAAAACAAAACAAATATTGATCTTCTTAATAAATTGAAATGGCATGTTCTAACAGATGAAAATTAATAAACTATTGACTATTTGTTTTCGAACCACTAAACTGACTAGACATTTAAAATGTTAGCAGCATATATGACTTTCATCACCAGTGTTGATTTGAAATAGAAACCTAGCAACATGAAAAGCGACTGTAAAAGTAAAGAAGAACTATTAACACACAAGCATTCAATGTAGTATGTGCAATGAACAAGAAATGTCACCCGTGGGGTACAAATGCCCGAGAAGGACATGGACACATTTCTAGTGCAAGCGTGCTCAGCGTGCTCAAGATACTGTACTCATCTCAACCGGATCTTACCAGAGACAAGTATGCTAACTATTATGCTAAGCACGTGTGTACTGCATCTCTAGATTCAGAACACATCAATGAACAAAGCATATCTGAAATCAAATATGAAACCTGCTCCCTCCTAATCTTTAAAACACTATTAACACAGAATTTGAATGACTTTGTGGGATATAAGCATTATACCAGATGTAGACATGTTTACACTGTGTTTGTTGTCAAGACATAAATCCACTGTTTTTAAAACAATACAAAAACAAACTTTGTGTGACAAACCCCGTAAAACAGGTGCTTTTTGTGGGGTGGAAAAGCCGACATGGATTACTATAACTGATGTATTTAACGTATTTGATGTAGATAAGAAACAGTGTTTGTCTTTAAAATGTTATAGACATGTACCTTCCAGACAGTTATGGAAGTTAAATGCTTCACATTAGCGATGTAAAATGTTCTTAATCATAAACTGAAGACAGGGCCCAAATTCATCTTTAATAACTTTATTAAGCACCTCGTTCCAGGTATTTGCATGTTTTTGCCGGTACACTATATCGGCCAAAATATTTTAATTTAAAAACGTTTTTTATTGTAATCGGCGACCAGAGAATTTTTTTCAACCAAATGTGTAAACATTGTTTCGATGCGACCGGCAATTTAAAAAAGGAAGAAAAAAAGAAGTTCTGAAAATGGGAAAAAATATTTGGGTAGGGTCTTTTTTCGAGTTTGTCGGGAAAGGGCAAACATTATAAGAATACTTCATGGGTATACGGTATATATTGATTTATCGGAACCAAGACTCTGCGAGGTTCCGATTATGACAGTTATAACGAGGGTTGGAATTTCCCTATCTGAACCGGATACCCATAATTGACTTTTTTTCTTGCATACCATTTACATTCTGCGTGTTGACGTCGCCAACTACTAACGGTTTACATGTTTATTAACACAATGATGTCAAACATCTGTCATTGTTGATATCAGCGCACGGCTTGTATCTTCCCCCGTGTATAAAGTAAGGTTTTTCAACACCCATGTAAAAGCGGATATAACTTATCTGGAAGGCATGTAAATATTTTTAAGTGTAGCCTAGACATTTTTACCAATTAAAATGTATATGTTTCCAACTTTCACACTCGCATTTTCACCATACAATATTTAGCAGATGAAACAGTAATTCACTTTTACAACAGAAGAGTTACATGTAATAATACTGGTCAAGAAATAATTCATGTGTTATGTTAAAACGTTGTAACTTTTTAAACGTGGGATCTAGACAAGTCATATTTGTTTTACAATCTGATTGCAATAGATTGATCGTTTTATACATGCAACACATTTTAGTGAAGTAAGGTTTAAAGTGCTCGTTTTACTTAGATACGTATAACGGCTACATTCAAGTAGAAAGTGAAACTTATCCTCTAGACCATTGCTAATTCTACATGTTCTATTTATTTTCTCTCAGTGTTTTTATCGGCTTTTTTTTACCAGTTTCAATTTTAATCCTGTATGCTGAATTTTGAAGTCTTAATGCAGTACTACACTTCTTAATATTCACTATGTCTAAAAACGACTGAAAATTAAATTTAAAAGTGTTCGATCAAATACTGCTCATATTATGGAACTTTTGGGACAATTAAGTTTGTAACATCAGTAAAAAATAATTGTGTTAAAGAAACACGAGGGAATCTTGATATTTTATAAAACTGTGATAACATAACTTGCATATTTGTAACATCCTTACTTATAAAGTATGTGAATAGTTTAAATATTTTAAAGCAAATTGATTTTGCTTAAAATTGTTTAATATCCAACATATTTAAACCTATCGTAGAATAACGAAGAACATTTAAGTCTTCAAATAATACCTCGCTTTGTTTACTTATATGCAAGCAGGTATACTAACAATATCATACCACAATTATAGATCGAGGTGCACAATTCATTTTTTTATAAATATTTCAAGCTTGCATTTGGCTCTTTAAGTATAACTAATATATGAAATATATGCCATTATAAATGTTGCTTACGTTTATACCGAGCTGCATATACCTAATTTTTCAACAAATATCAAAATACAATCTTCTGTTATTTTATATTTAAGATTGTTTCTTTTTATTAATGTGTTGAAAATGAGGTAAAACGCCATACAAAAAAAAACCTTTTTTAATATAATGATTTTTGTTTTCAACCGACCTTCTAACGGCTTAGCTATTGAATATTAACATGTTTTGCTTGTAATGGCAATACTTATGCTTGCCAAAATGTCGTTTGCCTTACATGTTGCAAATTAGTTCAGATATGCATGCTAATTAAACGTAAAATGCATGTACTTGCTATAGAAAGAGAGCCTTGTTTTATTTATAGACCAGCTCATTGACTCCGACTCTGCCATCAGTAGAATTGGTAACTTAAAGTAAGTTTGTAATTGGCATTTCTTCTTCATAACATAATGCTTTCACGTGCTCAATTTCTGGCAGAAATATTAATTTATCGGAAATTCAGAGAGATTTGACTTAACGCTCGGTTGTTTACCGATCTTTGAACAACTGGGCCCAGTATATTTTTAAGGATATGTTACAATCAGATAATTCTGCGTTATTGTAAGCAAAAATAACAAGACTGTTTTCGAAAGTCAAGACTTTATATTAGTGGTACTTTTTTCATGTTTATGTAGAACTAGCGAACATTATCTGAATTTGTTCAGCGTGTTATTTTAAAAATAAAACTCTATCAATATATACCTTTATCTAATGGTTGCATTGAGGCCATCACGTATAACATTCAAACAGTTATCCTGCTGCAATACAGAAACCGTTTACTCAAATTTAAAATTATTTAGTATGTAAATCAACTTTTGTTGCATTTTTGCGCTACAGATTCAATATAACCGATGTTACGCAAATAATTTACGGATAACTCAATCATATCAGACCGGAAACATATGGATTTTATATATTCTTCGTCTAACTAGAATAAATAAACGCAATGGGACTGCAGTTTGGTAAATAACGAATGATATTAACAATACTTCAATGTAGTCGGAAGGGGAATGCTTGTATTTTCACGTTTTGCATTTTTCAATAGAATCAATGCTCAATACGTGCCGTTTTTATTTTAGCCGTAATACATTTCTTCTGTACAGAAAATGTTCTGACAACATATACATAATAGTACCTTAGAAAATAAAGTTAAATAGCTGTATTTTAATTAAATTCGAACCACTGAGCTTTGTCACTTATAGTGTATCCAGGATATCGTTTGAAAGCTACTTGCGTCAAGAGTAAACAGTGTTCAGGCCTGTATAGACGTATATAGGCATAGTGGGAAAATATTTGTTCGTATTGTGAGAAAATTGAGTTTATATCAAATCAAAATCAATGAAATGGAAGTGTATGCAAAATTGAATGAAACGAAATGGCGGTGTGATCATTTAACCACGATTGTATTCTGTATACATATATATAATTTTGTTGTTAGCTCACCAACCGGTCGCGGAATAACAGAATAATCGACATAAAGTCTCAACAAACAAACGTTGTTGTTGAAAACGATACTGATCAGACATTTGGTTTTACTCTGACTATGACAAAGCGCATTGAAGAATCGTAATCCATGCATTATATACATTATAAGCATGCATTAAACACATACATGATTACTGGACTCCTTTCGTGCAAACAATACTAACATTCTGGGCATAGCCATAACGTTAGCTGTGAAAACTGTCAATGCAGTGTGCACAATTTGATGTCCAGTGGATCCCTTGCATGTATTAATATACTGTGCACCACACATTAACCTTAACCGAATGATTGGATGCACACTCGTGCAATAGTTTTGCTCCACCGCATCCCGGTATAGGCGTTTGCATCGGATAGAAAGTACGACCCTCTTGCACCCATCCACAACTGTAATTATAAAAAACAAAGTAAATGAATGCAATTAAAATGAATTAAGTAAAAGAAAGATGTTGAATAATTCATCAATTGTTGTTTAACTTTATTTATGTAACTACTGCTGAAAAATAGGTACAAGTAGATGAGGACATTGGAAATCGGGATCACAATGATCGTACTGTCGTGGGGATTTATATAGTCTGAAGGAATTCCGGATACTAATCCGAGCATTCTTTGACCCTAAAAAACCTATTTTTTTCGCGGGGATTACTTAAAAATCACAGTCGTACACTTTCAACGGTGTCTGCGGCGTCGAGTTAATTGTATTCGATAATTTAGCCTAACAAATCGATCAATTAATGTATATTATACCAAGCTGCAATGATAAAACTGCACCTTTATCGATTGAACATTTATGTTTTGATATACTGTTTGTTTACTATATCCGCCATATTGTCATTTTGCATATTAATTAAACACAATTGCGAGTGCCAAAAGGAAAAGTTGGTCGCAATATTGAAATTGTCTTAATTTTGCGGGAAATATTTATCGGCGAACAGGTCAGGATCACGTGACTCTTGACCTGAATAATAACAATAAATGTAGGAATTTTATATTTTCTAACTTCGTCTGAAACGGGTTGACCGTTACAACTGTAAAAAGATTAATATAACAAATATTTAGGTTCAAATAGGTAAATAAATATATTGAAAATCACTTTAGATGCTTGAAATATTAAGCGGGAGAGGAGATCCCGTGTTATACTATAGGAACCGCTCTTACCGTACACAACCAGATAAAATATCAAAATCGTAAACGGGATGGTAATGTCAGAGAAGGCCCGGATTACCCGGATACTAGTTCGGTAAAGTCAGAGAAGGCTCGGATTACCCGGATACTAGTTCGGTAATGTCAGAGAAGGCTCGGATTATCCTGATACTAGTTTGGTAATGTCAGAGAAGGCTCGGATTATCTGGATACTAGTTCGGTAATGTCAGAGAAGGCTCGGATTACCCGGATACTAGTTCATGCAACCCAAGTCTTCCTGTGGGCCGAGCAGACGGAGACAGACAAACACACACTGGATCATAGCACCTTTTCCTTGTGTTGACACTTGAACTGTTCCAACCCAAGTGTTCAAGCAATCAACTAGAATTGATTTATTGTGTTCGTTTTTAGCATGCATTATTATAACTCGGCATGATCATGCAGTGGTGTTGTTACTAGTCCTTTGGGATCATCCACTCCAATTAGTGTGCTTTGAAGTAGATTACCACATAAGCTGGTGCAAGGGAGCCTGAGAGGTGCTGCACCTTATATTACCTCTAACGAACACTCTAAATTAAACCGAGTTTGCTACGTTGCTCTTTTCTTTGTGTTTGTTGATTTCAAAGGATCGCGTTTGCTGTATTTATTGATTTAGTATGCTCATAAATAGAATGCAACTTGATGGATAATATATTATGCGGTATTTCAATTCGTCGGAATGTTGCTTTTTACGCGCCCCAGATGACGAATTTGAACCGAACAAAACTAATTTCTTGAAGTTTCATAATACAACTTAGATCATTAACACAAGTGATATTTACGCATTTAGGGATCTCAATTCCATCTAAATCCGTTAATAAATCGCTACATAATCTGTTATCTGTTTGAATCATGTGTGTTTACATTTTACATTGGAAAAGAAAGTGGAAAATATACTTTGATAGATCGAACGAGACCAATTGAAACCTGCTTGTCTTCGTTAAAAGCGTCAAAACCCCATCTTTCTGTTGATGTAAGTTTTAATATGAAATGTCCCTTAATGATTATTGTTCGTTTTAACATCGTTCTCCGGAGCTGGTGAAAAGCACAATATGTTTAATTTATAATATTCATGTATAGTATGCAGTATTGTAGCTCTATTTCATGCATTATGCTCATGTATAGTCTCGATTTGATTCGTTGTATGTATGTTATATGTTATATACAATACCAAAGTATGCAGTATTACAACTCAGTTTGATTAATTTTTATGTTTATCATGCAACTAATGTTTCTTCTATGCAAATTCAGCTACTTCCCACTATCCCAATAGTTTCTGCCCAACTACCGTATGGTGCTATTTGGGGGCACGTGCTATGTTCGATAACGTAAAGAGTCACGAATCAACCATATACACACTTAGTTTTATACTTATCAATTTAGGAACGGAATATACTATCAAAAGTAAGTATTTCGCATTCATTAAACATGTTTAACACTTTGCATTAAGCATGGTGTATACGGTATATCACTTTGTACTGGATTTGACCAATTGTTGTCGTTGTGGACTAATTGCCGCAACCCTCAGTATAACTGACGAGTACAAAAACAACAGTTTGTCTCAAGTTTGCCAAGTTATTAACCAAAGTAAGAGTTGATATAAAGGTCGAGCAGTAAATGCAGCAATAAAGGACCACAGTCAACCAAAAACAGTCAACCAAAAACACGCATCGAAACAGATGTAGCAATAAAGGACCACAGTCAACCAAAAACAGTCAACCAAAAACAAGCATCGAAACGGACAACAATTACCCGGATAAGTATGACGAACCACAGCAGGAAAACAGAGTGGAATCAACGTTGAATCAAATGCATGTCGCAGAGTTGGGAAAAAAAACACGTTGAACTGTAGTTGGAAGTTGGCCGTACGTTGAAATTCTGACGTTGAAACAATCAATGTGAAAGACTAAACGTTGAAACAACGTTGAAGATCAAACGTTGTTACCAAACGTTGAAACAACGTTGAATTAAAATTGGATTAATGTTGGCTTGCTATGACATGCTAATATGATTAGCACTATATGGTTACTTTGGTAATCTGTAATCACTCAGGGCAAAAATGAACTATGCCGAAATGATCAACCAGTAAATCAGGCCAAAACGACCCCCTTCCCCGGATCATCGGCGCTTGACCCCAGGCCGAAACGACCATGATTCATTGTTGTGCACACATTTTTCGCAAGACAAACAAAGTAACAATCACTTATCTCGTACACTATGATCACCGACGCTTTCGGAGTTAAACTAACTGTACTTGGTGATTTAATACATCTGCTGCTGCTTTTCCGCTTGAACGTCGTATACCCATGCGTTTGATCGCATTTCCGGTAGTGGCCACCAAGCGGACATCCAGGGAAGGATTTGTTAGCGAACTGAAACCGTTTAACGCTATATTTGCATAAAATGTGTAAATTTTATTGTTGCAATTACTTGCAAAACGAATACAAATGTAATCGCGCGGATGCAATTATCTACAACGCCAAGGTAATTAAGGATAGGAAATGAGTATAATTCTGGTGTTATCAAGATTGCATCCACCTTTTTTTAAAAAAAAGGTAATATATCATATATCTGTCAACATTTTATCCAACAATCTTAACAACGTTGAGAAAGTAACGTTGATTCAACGTTAATACAACGTCAGTACTTACAACCGTGAAAGTTGAAGGTTGGTAACGTCGATTCAACGTTGAAGTAATGTTGATCGATGTCGTAAGTAATCACATCTCAACGTTTAATCAACGTCGTGTAGTCACTGTGTCACCAACAAAAACGGTTGGAAATGGCAAAATGGCCGCTGGAGTTTACACCAGGTTCTAGGGTGTGCCACATTTCACTATTACACTATCGTCTCCGCAATAAAACGAGATAAATAAAGACTTCCCCTCTAGGCTATATATCCTGTAACAAACTAGGCAGCACTAATAGGCAAACTAAGTATAACACAAGGATGATCAAGCAAGTACTCAATGAATTGGCAAAAGCCAAAGCAACAAAAGAATAAATCGTTAGGGGACGACAGTACAATATTGGGGACAAAATCAAACGCTACCGTCCTTTTCAGATTTAGGTAGACGTTATCGTAGGGTCCAAAATTTGTCCGGTCATCGCACAATATAAGAGGGAAGCATAGCGGCGAACTGTAAATGGATCAAACACTAAACATGTAGTGTGTTGCAAAATGATAGCGCCATAACCTCTTTTGATAAACGTTTAACACGTTGAATAAGATATTTTGAAACTGATCATGGACCTTGCGAAGTTTGTAAATCACGTCACCATAGAAATCAAGTTGTGAGAGTCCTTGTCGCAGAGGAGTTCTTCAAGTACATTTATATTTCAACATTATATCAGGGTTACGACAATACACTTTTCGAAGGCTTTTGTAAGTCTATCGTAACGGTACCCCTGATGGAGTAGCTTTTTAGTGACATAAAGTTTATGAATATTCAATTTCTCAACTCGAATACAAGCTCTAAAAAAACAAATAAGTTGAGAAACATATACCCCATAAGATGTTGCTATGGGACCATCCCTATCTAAGTACGGATAAGTAACGATATCGAAATTAAAATCATCTATATCATGTAGATTGTCATACATTTTGCTTATTATTTCTCTATTTTGAAGTGAGAGATGCAAATCGACAACAGAAGAGACTGTGTCACAAATATTAGCTTTAGTAAGTTGAAGTTCTTTAGAGTATATATTATTTATCATAATAGAAAGGAAAGGGTTGTCAGTGTTTAATATATCACCCAGATACCGAGCGGTGTTATTACAGGCATGCTTAACAAATAATGATTATAATAAAGCGTTTAGACAAAGGTGTTTACGGAAGTGAACCTTTTGTACAATTTTTCAGATGAGCGTCTTATGTCAAGATCATTTGAAAATCATTGTTCAGATTATGCATATTTTCATATAAATGCACGCATAAATTAGGTGTTACCTGCACAATTCGTAGCCAGTGTTGTACAGTGTCCGTAGCTCGTCAAGGGTCATCAGACGACACCCTAATGATGCACATATACCATCCACAACTGTATAGTTATACATATAAGTTTGTACACCTCGTGCTTGTAGGAATTGATCTGTAAGTAATGTATAATGAAATATACTAAGGAAAAAGGAAACGCACCTCGGGAATTTCCGCTATATATTGTATGTATAATAAAATGGTACATATCTAAATTTAACCTTTCCTTTCCGAAAAAAAGAATAAAACAACCCATAATACACCAATTATTATCCCTTTAAGGGTCATTATTGATAGAATATGCGTTTGAGCCATACAGTGAACCATTCACTGAGTTCATGATAACCAAAACACATCAGGTTAAACAAGACAGTTATCGTGAATAATATAATTAGTTATATAATTATTTATAATTATTAATTACGTTCTCAAAATATAAGCCTATACTATACACGTCTTTTCAATTCGATTTTAATATGGTGTATATTTTCTCATCCAAAATGAAACATTGATAATGTTATTCAAAGCTATATATAAACATAATAAACATTTATCATGTCATTGAAAGTAAATTTGTCAAATAACATCATGACTTTCTATTGTTTTTTGTAACATTAAAATAAATAAAATAGCTCGCTAGGCTATTTTGTAAATTGTCATACCATTATTCTTCCTTAGAATAACGACTGTATGGGTGGCGTCTGTTTGAGCAAGTGTAAGGAGATGTGAAGAAAAATATGAGCAAGTTTGTGTGCTTGCAGCATATTCCACGGCTATACATTCGGATGAATAAAGGCAGCTAAAAACACATGTATATACATCAGCAGCACGTGCAGTACGATCAGCTGTATCGATACGCCAACCTGTGTACCGTTCATAGCGTGTCCACCTCTGGGAATGCACCTCAGACGGGAATACCGCTGTAAATGCAAAGATAAAGTAAATGTACCGTGTGTTGTTTTTAAATTCAGACATGAACGTTAAACTATAATATATTCAAATTTAAACTCGGAAACCAGAATTCAGAAGTGAAATAAAAGTGAAATGGGAAATCTTACGTTCGTAGCGTAGAACTCTTTAGAGGTGGCAGTGACTTTATTTGTACAAGGACGATAATTAGTTCTGAATAGACTTCGAAACACTTCTGAAAAACAAAACTCTGGCAAACTTTTAATCCTACTTAAACATACCCAAATCTGCAGTGTTACGTAACAGTATGTCGGATCTTAACTCCCGCATATTACATACAAGATAATTTGAAATTAGTTGTATTCTTTAATTGTAACGAGCCTTTTGGCTAGTGAAAATAAACAAAATAAATTATAACGAGTTTCATAAATCGTGTATGCAATAGAGAGAGTTTAAGATCATTTTTATCACTAGACATTAAAACTAAATATGTAAAAGTGTAAAAGAAAATAATTAAGACCAACATAAAACCACACGACGTCAAAAAATAACGTCAGAACTTCATGTGACGTCACAAAGCCATGTCCTTTGAATGAATGAACTTTGCGCAAAGCGTTTTTGAACTTGGACACATACATTTTTTAACAAGAAGCAACCGACTTTGATGATGGAAGTTATTTTATTGTTATGTTATTGTTATTGTTATGTAAATGCATTTTTTCAGTTGTGTAAATCCGTTGTTTAATACAGTCACCAGTCTAATTGATATAATTAAGACATACTGTATAATATATTTGCAATGCTAAATAATGCATTTGTCGGTATGGGCCATAGATACATCTAAAATGTTAGTCGGTATGTTTAATTTAATTGAACTACACATTAACAATCGACATTTTATTGAATCTGCTTTAACGAACAGTTAGTTGCAAATCCGCTAAAAATATATAGAATCTTAATATAACTTGCATCTCGATTATCAAAGACAAAGTAAATTGTCTTAATTAAGCTTATTATACTGCTAATACTTACTGTTATTACGCTAAATATGTGTTACACGTTTTATGTTTTAGCTGTATTTTTAATTTACATGCAATGATGTGTATATATTAGTGTCTTATAAGTCGATATCGGCCCAAAATCCAAAATCTCATTATAATATGTTTTACTGAGCGTTGTGTATGCCATATGATGATTTGTGAAAGTTGAAAGTTGGTAATCTGTGCGAACAATAAAGCACTTAGGCACAAATTAAAACGAAATAGATAACGGTAAATGAATCGCACTATTTGTTTTACGATGAGCGACTGTTTTTCATGCAAACGCAATAAAGTAAAATGCTTCGATATGGCTTTTTTTGCACATTTATGATTTAGCAGTGAAGTAAGAAAGAGGAGAACTGGCACATAATCGAATCTCGCACTATCTCGTATGGCTAAAACGAGAAGATAAACGTCTAGATGTACATGATCAGAATTGTCATACTTCAGTGGGTTAAGCAAGTTTTAAAATAGTATTGATTAGCATATCCTACAGTAGTTGTGCCTATAGTTATAAATATAAATCATAACACAAACAAATTAGAGTGCATAGAATAGCGTGCATGGCACGTAAGGTATCTACAATTATTTTCACATACTGGACGTTTTTGCCATATGTATTGGCAATACCTGTTCACAAACTCCAAGTGTTAGAGTGGAGCCTTTTGTTTTCAATCCATAAACAAACTAGGAAACTGTTCAACAGTGAGTTAAATTATAGCATGCATGATTGAACTGTGGACGTAATTCAAAGGAAATTATGTTCACAGCCCCTGAAACACGTGTATTTGACCTTATGTTTTAAGATGGCCTTAAGGATGATCAACTCTACAATTTAGGAACCCTCTAAAATAATTTCTTATTTACTGACTGACTTTTGCTTTAACATATTTTATTTCAACATTTATAATTATTAGAATTGGAACAAAAGAAGCATTTCCTCTACTTGATACTTAACAAATGCAATTCATGTTGGACTTATCCACAAATTAACATAATTTATGAGTTACGTTCTTTAAATACTAAGAAATGAAACTCAAGAATAAAAATACGTTATCAAGGAAAAACTTCGACCCAGCGGAGGAACGAGAACAGTTGACATATGCCATAATCTATAGAATGTATTTTAGATAGTTTAAGGATAAATGTATGTATTATAGTATACCGTTTGTAGTGTGTTAATAAACTTATTAACAATACAGAATATACACAATGTGAAGGTGTATTGTATTTGTTATTAAACGAAACATGGCAAAAACAAATAAAGAAAATTGTATTAATGTTATAGTTTTCGTTCTTTCTACTCCGTGGTATTTTGTTTATTTAAACTTGTTAAAAAGTGTAGGGTTATCTTGAATGATGTTTACGCTTACTGTCCAGACAATGCATCTACATGTTGCTTAACGGATCATCGAAACAGTATAGGTTATTTAGAGTCTCCCGGAGAAAGTTTAGGGTTACACAAGAATCTGGAAACCGCCCTACTGCTACTAAATAATAGGTTTATTTGCTTCTTTAACGTGCTTGGTGGATATACTCCGATAAACGAAACCCATTGACGGACGAGGATAAAGCAAAGTGTCTTGCCCCAAAACATACCCATAAAACTCAGTGACGCCGGTGAAGCTTGAACTCGGATCCTCAACGAGTCTCTTTTCTAACAAGGGGCGAAACCTTTTAGACATTTGCCTCACGTGATTACTAACGGCAATTTGGCCTCTTGCACAATGTGGATTGCACAAAAGAACCTATTTTCATATAAGATAATATTGTCGTTAGATATGGAACTAGCGTTTATAAATAAGTGGTTGGTATGATGGGTATGAACGGTCCAGATTTGTTTTTGTATTCCTATGACCTTTTTCTGGATTCTCTGGCAGATGTCATAGAAGCCTTTAGTAACACCTATGGGTATCTGGATGACATATTTAACAGTGACAACCATTTCTTTTGTGCTATGGTTAATACTATCTATCATAAAGAACTTCAACTAAACAAATCTAACGTTTTTGATACTGTTGCTTATTTTCTCGATTTACATCTCTCTAATAAAACTGAGTAAATAATAAGCAAAATCTATGTCAAGAAAGAGGATTTCAATTTTGACATTGTTGAGATGATCCCATAGCAATTTCTTATAGGTTTTACATTTTTTGACTTATTTGTTTTCTAGGGCGTGTAGTCGGGTTGAAATATTCGTAACATTTGTATATCTTAAAAGCTAGTTCATCAGGGCCAAAAATGTGTTACTGTTTACGATTACAAACTTCGTCAGATCCTTGGTCATGACTACGTCCATACAATCGTTATTAAACTTGCTAGAGCATTTGTAAAAAGAGGTTATGACGTTATCATCGACTGCACGTTTAGTAGTGATCCATTTACAGTTCGCCAGTATGCTTTCCTCTTTGATTGTGCGATAACCTGATAGATTATGGTTCCTACGATGACGTAAATCTAAATCCTGAAAAGGACGGTGACGTAGAATGTTTGCCTTTATTGTTGTCTTGTCGCATACTATTTTTGCTCTTCCAAGTTATTGAGTCCTTTCTTTGCGGCTTTCTCGGCTTTTTCTTAATACTATATATATCTACATGATCATCTATTGTGTTATACTTATATTGTCTATTAAAGGAGAGGCTACAGCATGTCACGGATTTCTTTATTTACACTCTCCCGTTTTATTGGACTGACAATAGGGTAAGAGTAAGGTTTGATGCACCATAGAACCTGGTGTAACCTCCCTCCCCCACCCAAGTGACCTTTTTGGCACTGACCTTTTTGGCACTGACCTTTCAAAGGTCAACCCTGTCATATTTGTGGTGTCGCTTACTGTGATTCTTTCTTTCCCCTGTAATTGTTGTTTGTTTGTATGCGTGTGTTGGGTTGCATGCGTGTGTTTGTTTGTATGCGTGTGTTTGTTTGTAGCGTGTGTTTGTTTGTAGCGTGTGTTTGGTTGTCTGTGTTTTGTGAATGCTACATGTCCTGTTCGACTATTAAGCCTACTTTAATATGGCCGTTGTAAAAAGTTGCCCTGACAAAAAATCAGTAGTGTTATTATTAACTGGTCTTTTGGGATTATCAAGCCCAGTCTTTGCGGCTTTAAAGTAGAATATCGCTTAAGCCGGTGCTAGGGGACATTGAGAGGTGTTGCACTTTATATTACCTCTCAAGAACAGACTCAATAAACCGATTCTCTTACTTTTATCTCTTATATGTGTTTGTTGCTTCCAAATATTTAGTATTTTCAGTATTTATTTCATTACTATTACTTCGCTAAAGTGTGTAAAGGCCGAACCAGAACTAATTTAAAATATCAATATTACATCAATTCCAAATTGAAAATACTTAATAAACTGGGGCTGCAAACGAAACTAGTGCTTCGATAGATTTAAACCGTATTTACAGTAGTTCTATATAATTATATGTTTTGTAAACATTGCACGGCTTTTTCGATATCTTTCCTGTAGCATTACCAAATGGGAATGCAATATTGTTCAGCGCTTGTCAGGGCACGCGGATATAAACTGAATCTTCGTAAAATTCTAGTTTGTGAAGCTTCTTACCCGTGATTGATTAATATTTTATTTTATTATCCAATGGGTATAAGTTATGACTACATACTTTAATATCTTTAAATATTCCAAAAACTCTCGTAAATTCAAATGCAACGATAGTCAATTCTATAACACTATATATCACAATATCAATGAAAAGACCTTAACAACATATACACATAAAAATTATGTCCTTTCTCACTGATTATTAGTTGTCCTTATAATAGGCTTTTCAATTCAACATAATAGTTGCTTTTCCTTCTTAATATTTGACAGAGTTGCTGCCTTCTAAATTTTGTACTTTTTTCTCTTCCAAATGACAGAAAACTGAGCTTATATACTCTCAGGAATTTTCAAACACATATCTTGGTGATGGTAAACAAACCTCTGGATGCTTTGGTTGCAAGACCTTTAACCTAGCCACTCCCACTTCAAGGGAAAACTTAAATTTACAGACTTAAATTGAATGAAACAAATGCACAAAAACAGTTAAACATGAATAACATTAATTATTTAAATACAATATATACCAAAAGTATGTTCTTTGACTGTTCTTGCATTTCAAATATAGTTTTTAAACAGAAAGACGATGCTGACTGCAAATATAATGTAAACAAACTCTCCCACAGTGCATTGCAACAAACATGGCTTCCGTAAAAAACAATTTTAAACGTTTGAAAAGTAAATAATGATAAGAATAGACTACCTATTGCATGAAAACATTATGACAACAGTTATTATCACTGTAAACAGTGTCAAGTCGCGAAAACAGATTACACATCATCACATGTACTCATTTATATTGTCTGTCCAGTCACCACAAGTCAACATCAGTCACTTTAAGACTCATAATTCTGTAACTATTGATAATCATATAAACTATAACTGCTCTTGTCACAATCATTATGTTCTGTACCTATTGATAATAATATAAACTATAACTGCTCTTGTTACAATACAATCATTATGTTCTGTTACTATTGATAATCATATAAACTATAATTGCTCTTGTTACAATCATTATGTTCTGTTACTATTGATAATCATATAAACTATAACTGCTCTTGTTACAATCATTATGTTCTGTTACTATTGATAATCATATAAACTATAACTGCTCTTGTTACAATCATTATGTTCTGTAACTATTGATAATCATATAAACTATAACTGCTTTTGTTACAATCATTATGTTCTGTAATTATTGATAATCATATAAACTATAACTGCTCTTGTTACAATCATTATGTTCTGTAACTGTTGATAATCATATAAACTATAACTGCTTTTGTTACAATCATTATGTTCTGTAATTATTGATAATCATATAAACTATAACTGCTCTTGTTACAATCATTATGTTCTGTAACTATTGATAATCATATAAACTATAACTGCTCTTGTTACAATCATTATGTTCTGTAACTATTGATAATCATATAAACTATAACTGCCCTTGTTACAATCATTATTTTAAAACACCAGGCCATGACACTTTTACTTGATTTATAACGAAATGTTGACTTAGACGTGTACGTTGTATCAACTACTGTATTGTTAACTTGTAACCAGTATAATTATACAGAGTACATTTGTTGTTTTGGATTGACTAACATATTTTATCACATGCATCATGCTTCAGTTTTGTTTGATGGTTTAGATAAGTTTGGTCACTTTCCGAAATAATATCTGTTATTCAAGATAGATTTTTTTTTATTTCATGCCTTAGCCGAGGTTTGTGTAAAAAAAGTAATGTTGGCGTCGTCATATGTTCAGTATGGTGAAGTTGCTGTATTTAAGTCGCATTACTTCTAAAATATGACCGACTTCATTAAATTACAGCTCATTCTCAATTAAAAAAAAATCCCAGACCAGTGAAAAAGCGTTCATACCAATTAACTTTCTAAACGAAGTTGTTTTTGAACAAAATTGTCCTAGCAAACTAACATCTCCACCTGTATTATACAGTACTATAAATGACAACAATTTCTAAAAAGCTATTCTTTTTAGTTGGAACTTTTCCAAGTTAATAATATAGATTTAATATTTATTCTAACAACAAGCTGTGTTTTTTTCAACTTTTATTTCACTTCTAAAATAGACTATTCCATTGCATATCACAAACTACAACCTTATCAAAGTTCTCTTTAGACATATGTTACCATTGTATGCGAATAAGGTCGTTATTGTTTATAACATGTCTTCTGTATTAAACAAACAATTGTTATAGTATTTGATTGGGTCAAATTCCCACATATAAAAATACCCATTCAGGAGATAAAAGACTTTACATACATATCCACACTCTGATCTAGCCAAGCATTCCGTATAAATAGCAGGTTAAATGCTGATAAATCCAATTCAATTTAATGAGAAGGTTAGAATTAAACTATTTAAACTTCGTCAATCGAAATGAATTGTGTTTGCTTTTACTGAAGACGAAAATCATTACCTAGGTTTCTAACTGTTCCAACAAAATAGCAGATTTATCAAAATACATTTATTTGTACAATGTCTTGCTTATTTAACCTTTGTTTGTTATAACACAGAAGGAACACTTAATACTACTGGATAAACTATATTAAATTTAAATGCTAAATCATATATTATGCATAACATAATACTTACACGTCAGTAGTATGTGTGAGTAATTTCCAACGTGTTCGTGATAAAAAATCTCATTGAAATATAGCCATTTTAATCTATCGTATTTGTTTTTCTATTATTACATCATAACCACGAAATTGCAGTATACATTCCTAAACGTGATATAAATTACCAATATCTCTTAACAAATGTATCTAAAGCATTAAAACACAAAAACGGCAAATAATGTCCAATTTTGGAAATGTTTGAATGAAGTATAAAAAGTCAAGACCGATAGTTTAATATGATAAGAAATGTATAAATTATAAATAATTTTAATGATATTAAAAATACAATTATTTTAGTTTTTAATAATAAAACACATCTTTCAGAAGAAGAAAAGACATAAAATATACGTCCCATACATTTGTAAAATGATAATGTAAAATAACACCTACTGTTAAAAGCTGCCAGAAGATTGGTCACGAACACAATACAGGTAAACATGTTGGTTGCTCTGTAAGGTAATGTGTATTATGATGTTACGAAGGATCTCCGCTGTGTGATTACTATCAGTAATCGTCTGGAATATTTATACTATTGGACATCTGCTTTATGCCAGTACCTTAAACCAAAACACCCACAATTCGATAAGCAGAGCTACTCTAACAACCAATGAAGGTGGGATGTGTGTTAATGGGACTTTCAACTACCAATGGACCTGGCAAGCTCTCTACGAAAAATGCTGATGACAAGCTTGAATGGTCATCTTATGCATATAATGAGGACATGGGGTAAAATAGTGCAAGTTAAAATTTGGAAAAACATATGAATGTTTTAATACATTAATCACTGTGACTGAATGTAAATTAGTATTATATATAACAGGGTTATAGAGGATATATTTCTGTAGTAGCTTGGCTATATGGTTTAACTTTACAAATTGAATCGTTCACTGACTTAATGGCTTTATTGTTCTTTTCGAGTATAATATTTAAGCTCCTTTTTTAATTGTATAATCTTCTTCATATATATAAGTATTCAACACAGGTTTGCAAAATACGCTACACATATCATTGATGATATAAACTATATGAAAATAACTTGAAAAATATGATTCCTCATCCCACTCATGTTTGTACATGTTGCACGTTGATATGTCCATAACGGTTTTCTTGATAATCTGTTATAGCCAGAAAAAGATATAAAGTTTATGTTTTATTTTTAAAAATGTAATTGCCATTTAATTAACTTCCATCATTTGCAAACTGAATACAAACTCATTATTTGAAAGGTGCTTTATGTGTTGTTTTTAAACTGCTAACAGTGCCCATTTCATTCATCCATCTTGTGCGAAATGACTTTATATAATGTACAATATATATTGTTTAGCTTCCAAAACGCCATGTGTTATTCTTTTTTTTTCTATTCGACAAACGTCAAGATTATTAAAGACTTTATATATGACATTGTTACATTCGGAACACATTCTCTAGATGGACATGGCCTGTGTACTTGCAGGGATATCTAGTTTGGACGAGTAGGTCAGGTTTTTACAGAAACATACATGTATCAAAAGTAACATCTCAGATAACTTACTTAGGATATATTTTTATATTCATGCATTTTTATATTCATGCACTCGTTAGCAAAACACTAGGGATACAAAGGGGCCCACATATTGCATCCTGATTGAATCCTGGTCAATCAACAATCATAACGTTGGACAAACAGATGTAATGTAAGGCTAAGGAGTTACAAAACATCCTGATGCTAACATATGACGCTAAAAATGATGGATCATTTAGACTATATAGGGATAAACGCAATGTTCCCATTGTCAAGGAGCACTTTGATCGATTCGGAATATTATAATACAGCAGGCATTCGCTGCTGTTTGTTTTTTGCCCATTTACAGTTCGCCACTATGCACTCTCCTTGCCAGATTGTGGACGTCTTTGTATATCTTGAAATAGACGGTAATGTTTAATGCTTGTCTTTAGAATTGTCTTTTAGTGCACTTTACCTTTTTTATTGTTGCTCTGGCTTCTGCCAAGTCATTGAGTACTTGCTTTTTGGCTTTCTAGCTTTTGTTTTTATATGCTCTGTCGTATATACATAATCATCGTTGTGTTTTACTTATTTATAATGCCGATTAATGCTGCCTAGTTTGTTAGAGAATATTGTCAGACGGGAATTTTGTATTACACTGCTCCGCTAAATTGGGATGACATTAGGGGAAGAGCGGGGTTTGGTGACCATATAAACCTGTCTAAACCCTCCCCCCAGTGACGTTTTCGTACCACAGTGTCAACCCTGTTATGATTGTGATGTCGCATACTTTGCTTGTATTTATTTGTTATTTTTGTTGTTTATTTTATATGCGTGTTTGGGTCGGATGTGTTGTTTGAATGCTACACTTTCTGTTTGACTTGTCTCAACCTATTTAATATTCGTAATCTTTGTATAACTAAAAATCTACTCCATCAGGGTTACCGCTACCATAAACTTCGTAAAACCTTTGCAAAATGTTATTATCGTAACCCTGATCTTCTTTCCAAATATAAAAGTAATTTAAGAACTCTTCTGCGACAAGGACTATCACAACCTGACTTCTATGGTGACGTGATTTACAAACTTCGTAACATCCTTGGTGATGATTTGTTAAACTTGTTAAAAGGTTTGTGGTGGACCCATTTACAGTTCACCACTATGCTTTCCTCTTTGATTGTTCGATGACCGGACAGGCTGTTGACCCTATGATTACAAATGGACGGTGACGTTTGATGTTTGTCTGCAGTCTTGTCTTGTCGTGCCCTAAATTGTTTATTCTCGTGTTGCTCTGGCTTCTGCCAAGTCATTGAATACCTTCTTTGTGGCTTTCTAGGGTATAGTTTTTTGGATTTATATATACATTAGCATCTTTGTGTACTTAAATTGCCTATTAATGCTGCCTTGTTGGTTAAAGAATAGTTCATGGCGGGGATTTCTTTATTTACACTGTCCCGTTTTATTGGGTTGACAGTAGGGTAATCGTGAGGGTTGGTGCACCCTAGAACCTGATTTAAACCCTCAGCGGCCTTTTTTGCCACTGACCGTTCATAGACGGTAGCCCTATTGTCAACCATTTTGTGTTTGTGATGTCTTATTTGGCCTTTTATTCATCTTTAATTTTTTTCTTTGTTTCTGTGTGTGTTTGTGGTTGACTGTCGTCCTTGAATGCTGCTTTTCCTGTTCGATTTTTATATCTATAGTTTATACCTATTGTTATGAGAGAGTATTGATAAACCGAAATAAACATTTACCTTTGCAGATAGAGTGGACGTATATACACTTGTAATCTTCAGATGTGCCATGTAAGATTTGCTAAAAGGTTGTCACATTATTTGATTGTTATTAAGAATGGAATCAAAGAATGTAATCACATTATTTAACATTTATCTAACGCCATTAATTTGCCATTTACTACATGTGTTTAAAACTGCATAAACGCCAAAATAATACATACCAATTCTAATGTTTACATTATTTTCCCGTCGTTAAATTACTAACAATAAAGTTCCTAGGGAGTATGATAATGATAAAAAAAAAAGAGTAAGAAAAACAACTACAGTGTATTTTTAAACAGTGGCCTTGCATAGCCATTTTCTATTGAGACACATTGGATTCGTGGTTAGTAGCTCCGACTCCTTAAAAAATGAAGGTTGCTCGAAATTAAACGCTACTTCTTTTTCATATAAAAACGATCAGATAATGTGAAAGTAAACATATAAAGGTACATGATATAAAAACAATTTCGCCGCTAGTTTCAATTATATTCAATCGAATCAGTCTCCTATATTAAGCTCGCAATATGTACATTAAAGGTATATAGAAAACCAAAAAGGAATTTAATAAAGTGTAGGACTACGTCGACATTAAAAGTATGTTTTTGATCGATATTCTCACGCTGTTGTGGTGTGCTTTTACTGATTCGCATCATTATTATGCTCACAACAAACATATACCTTCTTTTTAAAACAGTGAATAATAAGTGCGTTCAAATATTTAAAATAGTCATAATAAAGACTGATTTTAGCTCGTCATTGATGGTATTTTAAAGGCTTTGTTCACGACATATGAAATGTATTGCCTTTCTTCGACCCGGATATGTCCTTTCGTTTCATTATCAGATGTTAACTCTAAAACAATTTTATCATAATATAAGCTGAAGTGCACCAAGTGCACCTGCGAGGTTAATGGTATGAAACCTCGCTATTTGACTGGACTGTTCAGAACTTTGGGTTAGTAAATGATGGTACGGTATTTGACTATTATTACCATAACATGGTACTTACTTATAACCACCAGAACATGCTGGAGGTCATGAAATAAAATACATAAATATACACAATAAACGTGAAATTCCTCAATAAATACGCCCCGGATATAACTTGTATACATTTGCAATTACCATGCTTTAAAAGAATGCTCAAAGACAAATACTGACCGAAATGTTGGTTTTAAACGTATTCTCGTTTTTGAGGCAGAGAAGTAAATGGTGACATAGATAATTATTCGATTAATTTAATGCTAAAACTAATCCTTTAGAGTCCTTGGTTTTCGTTTCGTCAAGGACTAAAGCAAAGGATATACATATACTATATAACATGTATGATACATATAAACCATAATAATCTTGTTTAAACTTTTAATATACACCGTTTCATACGAAGGGGTATTCTATCGCCAAACAAAATATGCTCACAAGTACACCTGTTCACAAAATATGCTAAATAAAAAAATAAAAAGCAAAAGGTTTTGATTACAACAACAGTCTTTTGTTTAGGGACTACAACCATACCAGCACACCAATCGGTCGGTTTATCTTTCATTAAAGATAATGTTATATATTGTGAAATACATGTTTAACAAACTCTCTATGTGTTTATAAACTTTATATAGAAGTATACAGAGAGACAACTTAGATACAAAAGCCCGCACAGGCTTACTGCATGTGCTTATATAGAGAATGAGTATATATCAGATTACAACAGAATATACATTGTAAATAGCAAATAAGACAGTATACAACATCCTCCTTTTAAAGCCTAACAAACTGTTATTAGAGAAAATATGGTAGTTCACTTATTTTCTAAACAAAACAAGAATCCATGAAGAATTTCATTCATAAGACTGTAAACGATATGTTTAAGTATAGTATTATTCCTTATATTTAAGAAATAGTTTTTAGTTAAACATGAAATATAGCATACACAGTTATTTTACGTACGTAGGAAGATGCTTATATACATTTATTAACGAAAAATGAGCTATCATTTATCTGAAACTTATAATTTTAGTCGGTAGCTAATATTTTGCTGAAATTTGTTATTTATGGGTTGTGGTGTTCCGGCGCCATTTTAAAAAAAGTGTGCAAGTAATTATGGTGGGATCGTTTAGTTCACATAATTACCTTTCCTTTGATATATAATAAGCCCATTTTCTAGCTGGTCCCAGCTAACTCCTTAACTAAGCGACTTTTTCGCCTATTGTCACTACAACCTAAACAGTTTCGCTGAAATCCGGTCCTGAGTTCAGAAGAGACTAATCTCGGCAAAGTTTGATTAAAACCTTTAATGGGACATAACTCTGCCAAAAAGCATTCAACTGGAACACGGCGACAGTAAGCACAACTAGGCTTGATACTGATCAACTTTGCCAATTATCGCTGAAATCCAGACAATGTTTGTGTATTAAAACCTATAAAGGGACATAACTCTGCCTACAATATTACAACCGAAACACGGTGATGGTATGCACAACTAGGCTTGGTACTGGTCATCCATGCAAAATTTCGTTGAAATTCGTCCTTGAGTTCAGGAGAACTAGTCCTGACAATGTTTATGTACCAAACGAGGCAAAATACAGCATAATTACCTAAATCAAGGTGCGTGGCTCTGATGTTACTAGTCCCATCTCGCTGGCTTTTAAAACTTGTCCGAACTTTCATTGATATTAACAAGCTATGCAAGTTTGGTAAATATCAACTTATAAATGAAGGGGCTAGAGTGTTCACAGTGAAAAAAATAGTATTTCTCGTTAATTCAAAGGCAATAATTCTGGACGCCAAATGACCAGTAAGTGATAACATTACTGATTCGTAGTCAAGTATGTATTTATCAATTTACATGTATATCTATAATACTCCATATCATCAAATGTATCCTCAGATCGTTCGAAGTCGGAACCTCTGGTGTCAACCAGTTTATGTTTGTGGTTTCGCTACATATTGGACCGTATTGGGCCGCCGTCGAAGTGGTTCTGGTTATCCTTGTATTTGGTGTTTTGTTTTGGAATCCTTATTTTTTGAGGACTAAATTATGTGAATGCTTTATTTCCTGTTCGAATTGTGTATCTGTTTTTATATTGCGATACGGCAAAGTGTTGCATGCCAATTACACTTAAAAGCCAGGCTTGTTGTTTCTGTACAATATGTAGCATATTGTGCTACTCACAAGAAATCTTACCTGTAATGGTTCAATAATCCACTCCTCATATCAACTATCCGTTATTTTAAGAAATGCTGGACATTACTCTCTTAAAATAATGGACAGTTGCATGAAATAAAAACAAAATGGTCCTGTAAGCATGTAGGAAAGACGACTACACGTATATTCAGCGAAATAATATTGCACAGACATATTAATAACTTATAAACTCGTCTGAACTTTAATCTCATAATTACTGATTGTAATTAATGAATATTTATTATTCTTTAGATGCATTAATTTACATACAAATGTATTGGCGATGAACATGTATATATGTTTGAGCCTGAATAAAAACTAAACTGAACTGAACTGAACTATATATAAATATTTGATTACCAGCATATATATTAATTTCACTTTTAATTGAGGGTATTCACAAGATGCTTACTGAAAAGGCGGCGTGACTAATTGGATATCACGGAAGACAGCCTCGACGGCGCTACGGTGTTTTTTTTCAAATCCACACGTGTCACCATATGCTACTGATCAAATCTTATACGGTATGAAAAAACATTCCCATTCAGAGCTACTATAGCTGTATATAAGGCTAGTGGGCGTTTACCTAAAGAACAAGGGATGGGTACTACCCTTATTATTTTTTTTAACAAATTCAAGCTTGTAAAACATGACCGTAAAGCCATATATAAGCGGAAAAACTTATAAAAGGATAGTACTTTTTATCCGTCGTCCGCTGATATAAAAAACCATGTCTGTCCTAATCATTAAAAAGTATACTGTTCGCTCAACACGGGATTTGAATTGGCCTTCCGAATTGACCATTCTTAAATCTTACCATTAATACACAGAGCCAGCTGATAACATACGTATCATTGTATCGTTTGATAATGGACTTGGATTATTTCTCAATGCTATTTCAACAAAAATGCATAGTACATTTTCACCGCATGCTTTTCTAACGTTTGAATTTGGGATCTATATTTTCTAAAAAAATACTGATAAAAGTGATCCTTTGGGAGCAACAAACACAATTAAGAGTTTAAAGCAGCATACTCGGTTTTATTGAGTCTGTTCATGAGAAGTAATGAACGAAGCAACACCTCTCACGCCCCATAAAGCCATATTTTTCGAAGGTCTTTCCACTATCACCCGTGGGATATTATGCCTGATTTCGGTCGTAATCAGTGTGGAGAAAAGCAGTCATCTGATTGGTTTACCCAAGTTTTCATCGTAATTGGGATATCCAATGGGATCGCTCGTTCTGTTCTATTATATTCTGCTAAAACGACAGAAATCAGGCGTTATGTCCCACGGGTGATAGTGGAGAGTAACGGAAGGAATCACACGGGGGTATCCGACGATGTATCAAACGATAAACTGATTAGCATGTTATCAGCTGGCTCTGCTAAAACGACAGAAATCAGGCGTAATATCCCACGGGTGATAGTGGAGAGTAACAGAAGGCCTCGCACGGGGGGTATCCGACGATGCGTTTGATAATGGACTTGGATTATTTCTCAAGAAGCGAAAATGGGGTTGGCTGGGGTATGAAATAAAACATTAAATTCGGCTTATAAAGTTTGCATATTGTAAAATTAAAACATTTAATAGGTAATCGCATTTTTTCAGTAAAAGATATTTTTAAACGCGTTTTATTGTCTAAATATCTGTTATAAAATCCTGCTAATATAACCTGAATGGAATTAAGGCGGGACTGCGTAATGCGATGGGTTCTTTATGAAAATAAAATGTTAAACCATGTTTTTGTTCTGTATATTTATTTTTATATTAAAAGTGCGAATGCAATCAACAGGTTATTACATTTGTAGTGGGATATATGCACTCGTTCTTTCACGGATAAATATTGCGCTCCTAAGGTCTCGGAATAATTCGTGCCATACAAATCTAATAACCTATAAATATTGACCATTTCATTAAATTGCATTAACTCTTAGAACTGCTTTACTGGTATGGTTAATAAAACACCCATTAATGAAGTCATTCCATATTCACCCAGTTATAAGTTTTTCATGTTTTTATACACTATGAAAGCCCGAGGACTAATAACTGGGTTCTAGTCAATATTACAGACCGAGAAATAATAATTGGGTCCTAGTCAATATGACAGACCGAGGACTTATAATTAGGTCCTAGTTAATATGATAGGCCGATGACTAATAACTGGGTTCTAGTCATTATGACAGATCGATGACTAATTACTGGGTTCTAGCTAGTCAATGTGACAGACCGATAACTAATAATTCGGTCCTAGTCACTATGATAGACCGAGGACTAATTACTGGGTTCTAGTCACTATGATAGACCGAGGACTATTTACTGGGTTCTATATAGTCAGTCAATGTGACAGACCGATAACTAATAATTCGGTCCTAGTCACTATGACAGACCGATGACTAATTACTGGGTTCTAGCTAGTCAATGTGATAGACCGATAACTAATAATTCGGTCCTAGTCACTATGATAGACCGATGACTAATTACTGGGTTCTAGCTAGTCAATGTGATAGACCGATAACTAATAATTCGGTCCTAGTCACTATGACAGACCGATGACTAATTACTGGGTTCTAGCTAGTCAATGTGATAGACCGATAACTAATAATTCGGTCCTAGTCACTATGATAGACCGAGGACTAATTACTGGGTTCTAGCTAGTCAATATGACAGACCGATAACTAATAATTCGGTCCTAGTCACTATGATAGACCGAGGACTAATTACTGGGTTCTATATAGTAAGTCAATGTGACAGACCGATAACTAATAATTGGGTCCTAGTCACTATGATCGACTGAGGACTAATAACTGAGTTCTAGCCACTATGACAGATCGAGGACTAATTACTGGGTTCTATCTAGTCAGTCAATGTTACAGACCGATAATTAATAATTGGGTCCTAGTCACTATGATCGACCGAGTACTCATAACTGAGTTCTAGTCACTATGACAGACCGATGACTAATTACTGGGTTCTAGCTAGACAATATGCCACACCGATAACTAATAATTGGGTCCTTGTCATATGATCGACTGAGGACTAATTACTGGGTTCTAGTTAGGCAATATGACAGACCGAGGACAAATAACTGGGTGCTAGTCACTATCACAGACCGAGGACTAATTACTGGGTCCTAGCTAGGCAATATGACAGACCGAGGACTAATTACTGGGTTCTAGTTAGGCAATATGACAGACCGAGGACTAATAACTGGGCGCTAGTCACTTTGATAGACCGAGGACTAATTACTGGGTCCTAGCTAGGCAATATGACAGACCGAGGACTAATAACAGGGTGCTAGTCACTTTGATAGACCGAGGACTAATTACTGGGTCCTAGCTAGGCAATATGACAGACCGAGGACTAATAACTGGGTTCTAGTCACTTTGACAGACCGAGGACTAATTACTGGGTCCTAGCTAGGCAATATGACAGACCGAGCACTAATAACTGGGTTCTAGTCACTTTGATAGACCGATGACTAATTACTGGGTCCTAGCTAGGCAATATGACAGACGAGGACTAATAACTGCTATCATTTCACATAAAAAAGAAACAAGTCATAACTTGAATAATAACATTAAAATATTATTTACAAACAATTACTTGCTAATTGAACGTTGAACATTGTTGCTCTGTTATAAAACAAGTGCGTTGCTGGAGCAACTTCATTCATTTAGAATTAATATTTCTAAATATTTAAACCCATAGGGCATGGATATCAGTAGCGTTACTTACGGTTTCTTTTATTTCACATCCATTCGTTTTTTGATAATACAGGTTGGAATCTGTCAATCATAAATATTTGATTAGAAACTAATGACCTTTACAGGTTAATATGGTTATATTAACGGCAAGCTAATACTGCTGTTCAATACCTCTGGCTTTTGCTTTACCTTGATCATTTAGAAACTGACAGCTTCCCGATTGATGTGATAACCTAAGAAGAAAACAAAATAATTATAACACAAGGAAATTATTAGGGTTTTGTCTTGTAAATGGTACACACGGTTTAATTTACAGAATAAATCATGCCGGAATTTCAAACAACATGGGGCATAAAACTACTGTTTACATTAGCAGTGGCGTGTCTGCCAGGGGTACATTCTCAAAACTGGACACGTTGTGCGCGGCATACGGGATGGAGTATCGTTAATCCCGATCTTACAGAAAGTGCATCCGTTGAATTAAAGTGCGTCTTTAACTGTCTTCATCTGCCAGAATGTATAGCAGTTGACTACGCTGCCAGTACTCACACATGCTCGTATTTTTCATCTCAAATCCTTGTATTTGAGAGTACGGACGACGACCATACTGCTATAATAATTCGACAGAATACAGGTATGCCAGTAATACACTCAGTACAGAATACAGGTATGCCAGTAATACAGGTATGCCAGTAATACAGGTATGCCAGTAATACAATGGTATTGGTATTTATTTTTGAATTTCTTGATATGTCAACGAATCCTCGTGCAAAATGTGTTTTAACTGAAAGACGTAGATCAAATAGTATGCAACTGTTTATCGCACTATGTTAACCTTTGGGACAAAGAGACTTGTGTACTTACATAAAATACAATAAAAACACAAAAAAACAGCGGACAAGAAATAATCGAAAATCAAAAATGCTGCGTTTGTAATTGTACTGAATATATTTATTTAGTTATATCAAATATGTAGCGTTAGCATATCTTTGAAATAGTATAACAACGTTAAGGGTTGCATACCTTTCAGATGATGTCAGTAATGTTAAGTTATATGAGAACTTGAACTGCAATAGCATTAATTCCTTTGCAATAGCACATAATGATTCATTAACATGAATAGATAAAAAAAAATCACGTTCTATATGTAACAAAATACATCATGTTTTTGATCGTTGTATTTTTATATGGATTGAAAACTTAATCATGGTATCCTGATGATATTATATACTTTACTTACAGATATTTCATTGCAAGCACGTGTAAAAGGTGTGCACTATGCATATACGTATAGCCAGGCCGGTGACACGTGCAACTCATTAGGTGGACGTCTGATGACAAAAAGCGAGATGAGGACATTGTATAACAGTGGATACGAAATGTGCAGGTAATACATAAATTATTCATGCATATGTTGTGGTTTTCTAAAGTGTTAACTGAAAGTATGTGATCTGCTATTATTTTATAATATGTTGCTATATATGTACTTAATAGTACACTTATAAATACACTTATGTAAGGAGGACAAAATTGTATTGTGTATAACTTAATAATAATAACAATAACAATTAATAATGATGATAATAATAATAATATATTTATGTATCGGGGATAAAATAGTTGGCTTACAGCCAGTCTAACACTACTATGGTCGGTATACAGTATATGTTTACAGTCTGTGCACACATTTGTTGAAACAATGCCATATTTGTCATAAAGCATTTTTAGAAACTTTATAATAATTACATTAAAAGAACAATGCACAATTTGTGTTAAGGTGAATTAAAAGATGAGCTTTTAAACATGATTAATACCAGTTTACATTGATAATAAAAGCATTAGAACTAACTTTAAAATGATTGTAAATGTTAAAATAAAACAGTATATTTTACCAACGAGCAAACACTCTTAAGGGAAATGTAAATGATTGTCAAATAATGATGTCTTATAATACAAAGTTATAACAAGCAAACAAATATGAAATAAATAAATAAATAAATAAATAAAATAAAAAATTAAAAATTAAAAAATCCTTTAAAATATTTGGCTTTATAATTTTTCATACAAATAAAAGAGATACATTTGGACACAATCATGAACTCTGAATAGCCCATTATAGAACCAATACATATTGTTATTAATATATATATGACATTTTAGAATTGTATATGCGTGTTTATAACTTGTTTAATCCTGAGTGAGTAGTAGTTTTTATTTATCCTCGCCCTCTGGCACTAGGCCTTTTGGCGAGCTTTTCATCAGAAGATTACAGTTGAGTGGGTCTGGAAGTGGGGGCGTCGTCCAAGGTGGTTTACTGTAGAAACAGCAGCAGTAGATGGTTAGCGAAGAAATCCAACGTAGATAGCCAGAAGTTGATTTTGATGAAAGTTGAAGATTAAATCCAAGTAGATTATAAGTTCCCTTGTAGATTTTGGCCAATCGGATTGCCTGCAGAATTGTGACTAGGTCAATCCGATTGCCGGCTCGAAATGGAGCAATCAGGAGGCAGGAGATTTGAGGCGCCAAATGTGTCGCATGTAGGTCGATCCGGCTGCATGAGCTGCCCGTGTTCCGTTGGTGAGGACTTCTCCGTTTCACTCGCTGATCCTGAAGGCGTTATACAATACAGGATCAGTGAGTATCCCGCAGGGTTTCGCCAACATCGGTATCCATGGTGGGTTATGGTGAGTCCTAGTCGTGATCCATCGTAGGTGCCTCATGTCATCAAATGCGGGGACTTGCAGTGACATGGGGTAACTCGCTGGTACAACGTCAGATTTCCAGTAGAAGTTTTAATCGTCCATCTTTAGGGCCACGTAAAAACAGGATAAAACATATATACAACATGTTTTGAGGCTATGCCAAACCTCCACGCGGCTTTGCTACACTGTGCGCACTGTACAGTGTAGGGTGGATGATCCCAGACAGCAGCACGCCTTGCGGAGTCATTTTGTCCCAGACGTCAGACGCAAGACGTCCTGCCTGTTCGATGGTCTGAACTGGAATGATGGTTGTTTAATCCTTAACCCGCTACATATATATAATTATCTGTTCTTTGTTTGAATTAAGACCATTCTATTTATGTGACAAAGGGGTGTTTTGGGGGAAATGACTGATCAGCAGCCGGACATGTTAAACCCTGTTCTGGCTGATCTGGGTTTAGAATCGACGCAAAGGATATACTTATATTCGTGCTTAGCGGGTTAATGGCTAACACAATTGATAATCGTGCCACAATTCACCAGTCTCCAAAAGAACAAATACTGCAACAGAAAATGCTACAATTCGATAACATAATTTGGTTGGCGCCTCAAGCACTTTTCATTTAGGTGCCTTTTATCAAAGAGAATCATTAATAGTTAATAGATAACCTGCATCGATGCGATTGGATCATCGTTCTATGAATGTTAATACTTGATTTCTCTCAAACTTCGTTCCGTTAGTTAAGCACAGCATATTGTATATACTGCTATAGATTGTTCTAGATAATTTAAGAGTTTGCCTTAGATTGTTCTAGATAGTTTAAGAGTTTGCTTTTATAATTATTTATAGTTGCAATTAACCTTATTTAGACAAGCCATGTACCATTTTAGACTACTTTGTAAGAGAGTTGACGATATGGTGTTGACACAACTATTGTATTTAATTATGGGAAAACTTTAAAACTACGCCACAAAACAAGCTGTTCATGTCGTTGCGTAGGCTTAAGCAGCTAGGTATATTTAAAGGTGAAATATGGCGTGTTTTTTGAGTATATATTCGTAAATATATGTATATAATATACAATTTGTTCAAATCTTACACTTATTGGTTGTCCCGTTTTCTCACAGTAGCCAATTTTATCTCATAGCGCTCAAGCTTCGAGTTTCGCCCTGGTAAGTGTCACATGATCCTGTGACGTCATTGGTACCAAACGATTAGCGGTGTCGCATTGAGTTGTATAGTATTGTCTATGTAAGATTACGTTTTATGGTACTTGTTAGAAATGCCGTGTGGTGTTGCTGGGTGAAAAAGTTTGCATAAAGAAGGACAAGATACTAACCTAAGTTTCTTTCGTTTCCCTAATCGAGATAATGATATATTAAGATTTGAAGTGTGGGTATACAGTTACCAAAGAAGATCGCCCGACTTGTCGAGAAAGTGGGACCTACGAAAGACACGCGAGTTTGTAGCAAACATTTTGAGTTTACTTCGTGGGAAGTCCATCCTTTGGTTTCATTATCTTTGAATTTGGAGAACAAAAGGCCATGCATATTAAAATCAACAGCGGTACCAACGATATTTGACTATAAAAATGAGAAGTTCATAACCACGCCGTCTCCAAGCAAGTTGTATTCGCCTATTCGACGGCGTTGAGGCGGAAATTCATACATGAAGTAAGATTGAAATGTATGTTCAATTATTTTAGTACCTCATCGGGTATACACGTATGATAAATTGAATAAAGGTGTATAGTCTTAGATCTTTATATACACCGTGAATGTTTAGCTGTTGAATTAGAAGCATGCGTCTTTACGTGAATCAATGAAGAATTGACGGCGCTAATAATATGTAGCCGTCTTTTTTAAAAATATTGCTAAGAACGTTCAGCATATAAATTTAAATGAATCCGGTGAAATGAACACTATGTTTCCAAATTGTAATTTTAATCATTTTAAATTATTCACCCTCTTCTGCCAATAGTGTTATATATATATATTATCAACATATATAGGTCTATGGATTTGAAAAAAAAATACAAAATGTTTCATGGATATCTACTACAAGGCAGAAAATTAATAATATTTCTAGCTTTTATATTAATTCAGTAATGTATTATTGCAAAGCAACAACAAGTAAAACAAGTATAATAGAATAATATACTTTATATTATGGTAATTTGATATGTTTGGTCTGTTTTCGATCTGTATATCAGGAGTAAGTATACATGAGTAAGTATACTTACTAACTGTCTATATCGTGGTCATAATACATTTGGCTATATTATTTTTTTCTCTCTTTGTGCGCGACAAATCAGAGCTCGCATATCATGTGATATATCCGTCTTGTGCAATACGCGTCTGCCCTCGACGGTATTACACCGCTCAACTTGAGTAGTTGCAATAAACAGGAAATATATCATAAAACTAGGTTTCCCTAAATGGTGCGTGCTTTTGTGATATACCGACGTATGTACCCTAATTAGGCTGTACTTCAATAGTGCACCGCAATATTTGATTAGTCTGTATTGATAATTGGGGGCAGTGGAGACTAGAGAGCGTGTCTTATTGCAAACACCGCTCCTAGAGTGTTTGGTGTTGATGGCGACTAATGGCAAATATATAATACTATAGAAATTATGGTGCCGAAATTATATGCTGTTTCATTTATTATTGTTTTTATTCATTTTTTTTTATATCAATTATGGATAATATCTAATAAAAATATTTGTTCCATGTCTACTTATCGGCAAAAAAATCTGACGCTCGTATTAATGTATAGGTATAAGACCAGGTCCATTCTTTCGAAATATACTACATTTCGCGGTTACTGTGTATGTACCAAGATATTGCAGTGTTGCGGGTGATTTACTGTCAGATTTCGATGAAAACAATGTTTACGTTGTTTTTTGTTTGTAAGTGTATAAATACACTATTTTGTTAGATTAGTGAATAGTGTAATGAACCGCTGAACGTAACGAATGAAATGCCACGATAGTCTTTACAAGCTCTCCATTTGAACCTGCAACGCGTTCGACTTCATCATCAGTTGATGAATCCGATGTATTTTCGTCCTCAGACACGTATTCTGGCTCAAAATCGTAAGGTTGCACATTGTGTAACCGTCTTATCACGGGCATTTCCTCTGACTCAGTATTATGATCGCTTAAATCTCACATTTTTCACACAAGGTATACTGTTTTGCGTTCAGTCCCAATGTAAACAAAAAATAGTTTGTTCCCAATGACATCACTTCCGGTAATTCGCGCAAGAGTTTTTTCCCTTGGATTTTTTTCCATTTTTTAGCAATGCCTGTTCGCCTGTTCGATTTTTATCTTTAAAAACATATTTTCACTGAACATACACCAATGGCATGGTAAAAATCGTATTTATAATGATATTTAATACTTAAAAACATATCAACAGCGGATTTGTTGATTTAAGACCAATTTCTGCTTTAAGCAGATGATGAAGGCGGCATTGTATAGCGTTGCAATGTTGCATATTACACAAAAACAGAATGTATCAACTCGGGTTTGCTACTTGAAGATCTGTTTGAGGCCTATTGCATTTGGACGGCGGAGGAGTGCTAGTTGCATAAAACAGCATACAAAATGGTGTTGATTTATATACAGAATTGCTAGCGCTACCGGTGAGGTTTTAAGTGATAACTCAAACTGAACAACATGCTGTTCAATATATATCGATAATTAGATTAACGTTAAATGAAACAAACTTTACTGAAACTCAATATTAATTTGTATTCATGTACAATTGTTAATAATCCAACACTTCCAATTGCAGTTTGATAAATAACGCATGGGTATTGACAATATGTTACTATAGTTTCTATGTATATATTGTATGCAGTAAGTATGTCAAAACATTCATTATTTGTGTTTTGGTTTTGGTTTTGTTTTGATTGTATTTAATATAGCTCTATGCTCTAGATACTATTCATATAGCAATGTCATTAAAACAAAATAACTGCAATAAGGCCTCAAGAATGGATTAATTATTCCATGAGCAAGTAAGCTTCTCGTATATTTTGAATGACCTGGTAATGTTGGGAAATATGATCTCCTTTTTCAGTATGTATTGACATTCACACTAGATGTGCGGTGGCTGTCAAAGTCGCCTCGACTACAACTCCGCAGTTTCTTTACTTTCTGATCTTTTGGGATCATCATTCCCAATATTTTGGCTTTAAAGTAGAATACTGCTTAATACGGGGCTAGGGAGTCCCAATAGTTTGGCTTTAAAGTAGAATACTGCTTAAGACGGGGCTAGGGAGCGTGAGAGAGATTGCTTGTCATGAACATACTCAATAAAACCGAGTCTGATACTTTTCTCTCTTGTTTGTGTTTGTTGCTAGCAAAGGATTCCCTTTTCATAATTTATTTAATTATAGAATAAGTGTGTGCTTTATTTGATTGAACCATTACGCTGACACAGTCGAAAGCATCGATTTTACGACCCGTGTAAATCCAGATCAACATGCGCACCATGTGCAGGCTGATCAGGGTATACACTGTTCGCCACTCAGTTAGCATGTTTTCCATAATAATTTATATATAAAATATATCCGGAAGGTTTGAATTCGAAATTTAGCAGACGACATTTGAGATTTGGCGGCAAAAGGGTTAAAAACGTTGTTTCTGTGACCTACCTGAGGGGCGCGGTGGCCTAGTGGAGCGGGCTTGTCTCGCAATCGAAACAGGGCCGGTTCGAGACGCTGCCTCTGAAAATTCTATTTTATTAATTACTTTTTCCTAATTGCAGTTGTGGATGGGTGCAGGGAGGCAGCAGGTTCTATCCAATGCAAAAACTTCGACCAGGATGCGGTGGTGGCACAGGATTAATAAATTGTTATTACTTTACGCGTGCCAATGCGTGGTGCATAATACATTAATAAACAGTGTACTGGCTATACTATCTAATGCCTGGTTCACAATCTAAAACTATGGTGTGAACAGACTACACCGGCTAATGCGTGGAGCATGATACAGTGTCCACAATTTACTTATTTCAATAGCCACTGTGTTACTATCGTTCTGCCACAGGTGTAATAATTACAATTTTGTCTCATTGAAAACGAGTTCATGTATGTGACAATATTTTTTATGTAGATTTAGTTGTCAGTTAATATTTTGTGAGCACAATGATACATTAATATATATGGGAAACTAATCTGCGAAAGTATTACACAAGAAAACAGTGATACAAAGTATCACAAGCCTGTCAGAAGAGTTACATAAGATAAAAGTAAGGGCGATGAATATGATAAAAAATCAACGAACAGTGTGTAGATGTTATAAAAATACTTTTATATGTAATTTGTAATTTTCAACAATCAAAACACATTTGTTTGTGAAAGATTTGAGCACTATATAAATTAGTCATCATGAGACAAACATATTTTTAATGTTGGAATTTGTGTTGTATACAATTTATAATATGAATATGATAGACATCTGAGATATTATGTGTATTGACTCGCTATATAGAATGTTGTTTCATGGTTAGAATGTGAGGAATTTGGAAAATATCATGGTCATAATGTGAAGAATTTGTAATTTATCATAGTTATAAACAAAAGACTTAATGAATACATTTATAAACAAAAATTATAATATCCACTGTACTGAAAGATGAGTGACTGTGAAGGTTATCTCAGTTTTTAGCAATGCACATTAGAAGAACGGGTTTAATGTAAAATATGATTTTATTATTGAAATATGATCGGTAGTTCATGAGAATAAGTAGCAGCGGAGCAGACCTATTCAAACTCTTTAGAAGATGCTTCAGTTAAAGTTTCATCAACATCTGTTTAATTATTGAATGCTTATTTCAAAATCAGACAGCACCAAACGGAGATACATAGCTGTACACACAAACAGTTAGTAAAATTCCAAAACAATTTTCTTTATTTTATTCTTATAGTAAATAATAATTATTGAACAAATGCATGTAGAAAAACAAATGGGACGCCGCAAGCTTTTAAAAATTCAAGATCGTTGTGTGTCCCTTTAATAAAGTTAAACATCAATCACTAATCAGTGACGATACCGATTTGGAACCAGTTCTATTAGTCTGCGCAGAACAGATTTGTAGACTGTATTTCGTAGATTGTATTTCTGACATTTACATCTAATTATTGTAGAAAAATACCTATAAAATACCCTTAAACCAATTTCACTGCGTCCCTGTTGTTTACTCAAATATCTTACGAAAATACATCTGGTTTATGAACAGTCAAACATCCATAGCAGCTTTCTGAGTCCGGGATAAATATATCAGATGATGAGGCCCACCCAATAATGCTTTTGTATATAGTAAACATATTAAACATATTAAAATAAAGATTCAGGTTTTTCATTACATATGCTTTGTTTTTTTTTTGTTTTTCTAACAACAATAAAGAATTATCACCACAGCTTTTTTATTTAATATAGGAAAAAGGTTGACTTTCTTCTTTTTATTTCCGTAAAAGTGATAGTACAAAGCATTATAGTGTATGCTAGATAATATTCAATATAACAATTTTATCAGGGTCTCAGTTTGTAACTCTGTATGCATAAGCTAATCAGTCATGTAACGTGTATGAAGAAATAAGCAAGCCTTTCCTGTTAGTCTTGTCAATGGCCAGGTCGCGTTGGAAAATAAGTCGTAAACTGAAGCATTTGTCATCTTCGCGGAACTTCTTAAAAATGTCATTTTACTCAAGATAGTTGCAGCAATGGGACTTACACTGAGTTCTTTTGGAAACGGATGACGAATCTGTGTATCTTATTGCTCTGTAACAATGAGTTTAAAGTAAGACTGGTGGTTTAAATTTTAAATTTAGGCTATGGGAGCCCAGAATTTTCAAAGTTGGGACATATGTTAGATGGATTATCAATGGTATCACAAACAATTCTAGGTAGGGCGCCAAGCTGAATGTTAACCTATACGGAAAATATAGAGGTCAAAGGTCACCGAGGGCAAAATGTCACATTTTCTATATATGTTTAGACCTGCAAACTGGAAGAAGAACCTTTAATCAAATATCAAACATATTTATATCAATATATATTATATTTTAAAAGTATACATTTAGTGTCTGAGTAACATTCAACCAAAAGTTATATGACCATTTTACCATTTTTTAAATCAAAGCACTAAAAGTACTGCACACATTACACAGTGAAATGAGTAAACCGAGTCTGTTGATGGTTTTGTAAATAATAATTTCTCTAGAGATGTCTTATATATATTTGTATTCACTTGCAATTGATAGCTTGCAATAAAATACATTGACTTTAATCACAAGAATATATTTACATATATACTTGACTACAGTACACGCTAAGGTCTAGTTGACATGTATATTTACATATATACTTGACTACAGTACACGCTAGGGTCTAGTTGACATGTTTACTATAGCATCTTGTGTCGGTGGCAGCTTCTCAGGCTCAACATTACCTTTACGGAACAACTTACAGCGCAAACTGTTGACACAATTCACCCCAAAGTTCGGAGTGTACACTTTACGTACAAACTCTTCGACAGAAGCAGCTGTTTCATCGGTAAGACTACCTACACCAAGACCTTCCAGTAGGTAAGGACATTTCTCGTAGGCTTTTCATGTCAACATCTTCCCATGTCCACCGAATTGACTAACAGTGTCACAGCCTGTAACAGCATGATATAAACTGCGCCTTAATTTATCCGGCAATACCACGTCATGAACAGCAATATATGTTGGGGTCTTGGCAGTACCTGTTGACATCCACACTTCTTTGCACAACCTTTCAGAGAAGTAGATCAGTAAAACAAGAACATCTGTATCCCGACAAGCAACAATCAGCCGTACGTACCATTGCTGGCATGCTTCTATAGCGTGTAACACAATTCTTGTGCCAGCTTCATCGTGGTCTGCTTTCAGCATTTCAACATCACGACCAGTAGGACTCAACCGCCATTATGTCACTGAATCCTCCTGCTGTCACAATTTCGCGTTCATGAAGCTACTGGGAGGTCGTCATTAACTGATTAGGCAAGAAGTCAGCAGAGATTGGCCTTGTTTTCTGATACACTTATGAACTGTTTCCAATTCACTGGTAGGGGCACATCCCGATTTTCTACAAAGCGGCGTACTGGTCTGTTTCGAGAACAACCAGACCTATGATTTCGAGTTTCACCTTCGATTGATTCTTCCAAATATCTATCAAATACAACATCTACGCGTTCCAAGTTTACTACAAACAGCACCAAAGTAAATATCTGCCAAGTCGCCAAATGTGTTTGCATTGTTTGATCTACCTATGGCTTGAACAAGTGTCCATCGATAATTGTTGCCATTTTCAAGGAAGATTGTGGAAAAATATACCAGTTGCTAAAATTTGACCCAAATCGGTTTTGTTGCAATGTCGAAGATTGCATTGAGAATCCGTCAGTGAAAGTGGTGTCTTTGATAGCTCGTGACATAGGAGTGCTTCCAAGTTAATGCCTCGTTCTGCTTCCTGGGCCACAAGCAATCTCTGAAGCAAGCTACGACCAGCTTTGAAGTCTTGTTTTTTTCTGTAGAATGCCCTTTCGCTGTCACGTGATACATTGTTGATAGTGTTGGGGATTTGTGTTTTTGCAGAGTTTCATGAAATGTTGAAGGTTCTGCACACAGCCTATGGACAACAAAATCAACCAGATGTTTCTGACCTTGTCTCTCAGCATTTAGTAATGCTTGGGCTATATCCTCAGGTACAACACATCGAGACGACAGGCTGACAATATCTAGTATTTCATGTCGAAATGTATTACAATTTGACAGCTGTTCCATAATTTGTCGAACATCGCTTTCATCCCGGACTAGTCGAGCAGGGTTTCCTTCTTTACCTTTCCATACAGAATATTCTGCATCACGATCCTGAAATCCAAACAATTCATATGTGTCGACGACAATTTGACTCCGCTGTTTGAAGGTCAGGCAGCAACGGTCTCCTGCACCCTCCTCAAGTGTTATTCCAACAAGACCACCAGCCATTTTGCTGACATTGTTTACATGCTCAAGGCTTGGTCTGTGGGAAGCTAGTTAAAGGTTTTCCTAGTCCGTTTCACAACGAAGTTTCCAGAAACAAAGTCAAGATATATGTCTGGGTGTATAAGTTCCAACTGACGCATATATGCTAAGTAGACAGCTCCACAAAGGGTGTAATTTGTATTAATGTTGACATATCTAATTCCTTCCTACCTGCAATCATGTCAGCTAGTGACCACATTGTCAATAAGCTCTTGAGTCAATGGTGATTGCCTGTCACTAAACCAGTTGACAAACTGTGGCCACAGAATCGGCAATAATGCCATATGTAATCCGTTGTTCTACAACTTCAGTAAGGCGACGACGATCCTGATCAGCAAAAGTCCGTAAAGAAACCTTAGTATCTGCAGTTTGGCATAATATACATTTAGACCAATCTGTTTTATTGTCCACCTTCTGCTTCTTTGGTGAAAATAATTCAATAGACTCCATATTATTGAAATAGCCAACTGAATTAAAACAATCCGATATGGATATTATAAGTATAATTGTTGGTATGCACATGGTATGGGCAGTGCCTTATAGCTTAAATATATTGTTCAACTGTCTTTTTTATCAATGTAAATGTATTGGAGTCTAACTTTATAGATTTATACACTGTGTATTAAACAAACACATGCATCTTGTCTATTTTATCTGAAAACTAACTAGGTGATTTGCTATCATATGTGAATAACTCATGTTGCCCTTAAACACACTAGCAAATGGGACACACTGAATACCAACAGACAATATAATTTACACATGCTATTTGACTATAAAGATGTTTGTCGATACGCAGTTTACCAACAACATCAATGCCTTTTCCTATACATATTTAAAATATAGTTAAAATTTCGACTATAAAAGTATGTTAAAAGAAATATACACACCTGGTGTTTTCAGCTGTTTAGTGAAAGTCGTCTGCTAATGTCTAAAGATCAGTATCTACAGTTGCAACGTTATCAAGTGCAAATAATCAAGTTGTCATGTTTTAGTATCATTTCTAACTTAAAATTGTGAAAGTATCTTTATTTATCAGATATTACCTAAAAACGCCGGGATAGAAAATTGGCACTTAATTTGTATTGATATTTTCTTCACTGAAACTTTTTTCTATTTTTAGTATCCGTGACCTTGACCTTAGTGACTCAAAACGTGATCCCCATATTCGTTTTTATTTAGGTTACCTACACAGCAATTGTCGGTCTCATTCCTAGCAAAAGTTATTGAGGGGAAACCGTTTTTTAATTTTTAGTAACAGTGACCTTGAACTTGACCCCGATGACTCTTTTTTTAAATGACTTTTAATATCTCTCACAAAGCAACAAACAATCTTATTATATCATTTAAAAAATAATCTGCTCAAAATTACGGAGCCCCGCAGGTGACATGCAGAAAAATAATTTAAAGCGTTCGCACGCTCTACTACAGCGTTAACAAGCTCTATTAGAGCGTGCGAACGCTGTAGTACAGCGTGCGAACGCTCTAGCTACAGCGTGTGAACGCTGTAGTACAGCGCCCTAGTTGAGCGTGCGAAAACTCTAGTTGAGCGTGCGAACGCTGTAGCTACAGCGTTCGCACGCTCTACTTCAGCGTGCTAACGCTGTAGTAGAGCGGACGTACGCTGTAGTAGAGCGGGCGAACGCTCTAGCTACACTGTAGTAGAGCGTTCGCACGCTCTAGTAGAGCATTCGCTCGCTGTAGCTAGAGCGTAGCGTTCGCACGCTCTAGTAGCCGTAAACTGATAATGGCATTGTGTTCAAATGCAAGAACACTCAATATGTCTTTATAAGACAAACCTATATTGAAATATAATTCAATAAGTGCTTTCATGTCCACCATGATGTATTAACTTAGCATAACAGTATAACTGTACTCGTATCTATGACGGCACATTTGACTAACTTGTATTTCACTTCATAATTGCTAATTCCTAATCCTGAATTCCGAATTCCGGAATTCGGAATTCAAAACACATTAAACAAAGTGTTGCTTCTGCGTCAAAGGTGCTTGAATTAATGAGAACGCGTAAAACACTCAATCAGATATACTTGTCTTATATCCGAATTATGTAAATCTTTTAAATATTGGGTATTGTACATAGGGGTCGTGGGTTCAAATCTCACAGGAGGCATATTTTTTTCTTGTTATGCCCCACGAAAAAAATGGTGGCATATAGTAGTCACACTGTCAGTCAGTCCGTCCGTTCGTCTGTCAGTGCGTTCGTCTTTACTATCTTGTCTTGTATTTGAGACATATACCTCCAAAAAACATTAAACTGTACTCAAGCTGACGCGTCGCCTTCGCCGCCACCGCCGATGACGGAAAAGTGATTTAAAGGAAAACATTTCACGACGTACGGACGGACACTGGTCACCCTTTGTATCTCACTCCCAGCAATCAACGGCGGGGGCATAATAATTATCAATTTACTAATATAGTTATTATAATAGTTAACCAGACAGAATAAACCCCAAAACTGGAGCGTCGAATTAAGAGTACTCATAATTCATTTTACGCATATGTTATCACGAGTATTTTAAGAACCCTTGAATGATCTATACTTTTTATCTGCAAATATACCTCAATATGTGACCGGAACACCTGGATATTTTTGAAAAACGGTTTTGTAGTGTACTTTTGCCGTTATGGCGGGTTAGTTTATTTAATACCGTGATCTTTGTAATTATGTCACTATCTTTCTGTCGCACGCTCGACTAGAGCGACTAGAGCGTGCGAACCTCTACTACAGATTGCGAACGCTCTAGCTACAGCGTGAGAACGCTCTACTAGAGCGTGCGAGCGTGCGAACGCTCTAGCCACAGCGTGCGAACGCTGTAGTACTGCGTTCGCACACTGTAGCTAGAGCGTGCGAACGCTGTAGTAGAGCGTGCGAACGCTTTAAAAAAATAATTCTGCATGTCACCTGCGGGGCTACGTACCGTACCGTACAAAATAAAGCTCTATTGACATTCAGTATATTTTAGTGTTTATTTTCTTCAGAAATGCACTTGATGACCTTTGACCCTTCATAATTTGCTTACGTTGCATAATTCAGCTTGGCACTCTACCTACGATTGAACAGGGGATGTTACTGAACACCTTAAGCATGGGTGCCAGCTTTGAACACGATGGCCTACCAAAAGGCATTTATAGCTTTGCTATGAAAATTAACCACTAGTCAATTCATTTGTAAAAACTTATTCTCAATTTAAAATGTCAATGACCTCAAGACTTTAGGAATTAATTAATGTTTTTTTTCCATAAAATTCGATGTTCTGTAAGATGTTTAATACAATGACGTCATGCAACTGTTGACATTTTCGACGCCATTGTAGATGTACGTGACATTATCTGCAACAGTGTGTAATATCAGATTTTCTGTATATACCTTTTTGGTATGTAAGACATTAAAATCTGGACTCGTAGGTCATGCGTTGTTTGTTTATTCCACGTGTGTCTCTAAAGACGTCGAATAATCTTAGTCTTAAAGTCCGTATTGTTCTCGCAGAGAGCTACAATAACAACAGAAAATGGCACATTTTTACACTCATGTGGTTGTAATAAGGATTCTGATCAATATTTGGCATATTTATCTGCTATGGAAATTTGCGAGGCATTCCAACTGAAACAAAATCGTGAGAAAATAGCACGATAAACGGTTGTTTCGGTGACAGTTTCAGCTAAACAAGTAAGAAACACGCATTCAAAACAAGTAATGCTTAATGGCAAGCTTCAGTTCCTACTCATTTAATACCTAATGGCAAGCTTCGGTTCCTACTCATTTAAACATATTATAAAAGTGAGAAATAATGTATCTGATGTGCGTATTAACGTTAAGGAAAAAAATAAATTAATTTGGGTTAATTAGATAATGTCCAGATAATGTCTTGATACACATGACTCAACATTATCTTAGATGCCTGGATGTATAAAAAATAAACTACGCTTCGTTTATGAATAAAACTATATAATATACATATTTAACATATACATCCACTTAAAGAAATATATTTCCAAAGTTTAAGGAAAAATATAAAGCGTTATGTAAATGCAGAATAAATGTAATAAGTATATAGTCAGACATACATTAAGTGAATTGTCAGGAGTGTCACATTTGGTCGAGTAGCGAGTTGCAAGTTACAAAAAGCGAGTTGCGAGTTACAAGCCGAAAAAAGCGAGTTGCGAGTTTTCAAGCCAAAAATGCGAGTTGTGAGTTACACGTCTCACAACACAGTTAATTTTACAAAGGTCTGCATATATAGCAGGACCCCTCTGGACCACTGTAGAACTTAATGAATTTTCTTAAAAATATTTTCTTTGTGAAACTTAATGTCTGTTGCACGAAATATCCAACAAAAAACACGGGGTTTAACCAATTTGCTTTTTTTTATATCAATAGTTTGAAGAGACCCTCTTGAATTTGTCCATTTCACTGACATTTTCAAATGTATCACTACCCAGTATTAGATTCTCAAATCTGGGCTGAGAAACATTCAGGGATATCCTACCTGTATGAAATCATGAACTTGTCCCATTCTTGTCACCTGCAACTAAAAAAGAGAAAATATTTGCACATTTTAAGAAATAAGCAAGAACCGAATAACACAGATCTTTTTTTAAGCTCCAGAAAGTTCCTACCGTGACTGGCAAGGGAAATAAATGTTTAGTGAGACCTTACAAGCTGAAAACACATTTACTCGCAACTCGCGTTTTTTAACTCGCCACTCGACAAAAACATCCTCTATTGTCAGACAGGTAAAATATGTAATAAAAGTCACGTAATTATATGTTATACGAGTTCAGTATGTATCATATGGACTTCCTAACTAGATTCCTACGAGCTGAACCGGGTCAATATGAGATCAACTGACCCAATTCAGATATTGTTCATATCCAATAACCCTATGTGGCATTGTCATTGCACACGTATTTACAAATTCCGTTTACTTTCATTGTAAATAGAAACGTCAATATTCGCCCACATCCGACGTGTTGTAAAGTTATTTTGGATGTGTAATGTACTTGGAACTACTATTTTGCATACTCGTTCGGTATTGTTGCAATCAACAGTTACATATTAAAAAGTATGTCACGATAACAGCTCTCCATGATAAAACAAATCTTTGTATTTCAGTTCCATTTTGAAAAAAAATCTACGATATTACTACAATATGTTTGTTTCAAATATTTATATTTTTTTATGAAATGAATTGTTAAACCATGCTTTTGTTCTGTTTATTCATTTTTTATATTAGAAGTGGGAATGCAATCAACAGGTTTTTACATTTGTTTTGGGATATATTCTCTCGTTCTTTCGCGGATAAATATTGCGATCCTAAGGTCTCGGATGAATTCGTGCCATACAAATCTAATAACCTATAAATATCGACCATTTCAGTAAATTGCATTAACTCTTAGAACTGCTTTACTGGTATGGTAAATTATTCTAACACGACCTGCGCAGTCTTTCAGCTACACAAAGAAAAAAGACAACTGTATGTTATTTTACGGTAAAATATGGCTGTTCCATTAATTCCCCGCGTATTTTGCATCCGTTGGAACCGCCACGTTACATGACGTCACTTTTTAAACCGTTAACGTCACAAAACGAAAGTAAATAAACATTTTGGTAAATATAAACGTCACGAAGACAAAATTCAACAGTAATTTTTAATAAAGTTTTTTAATTACAACAAACGTGCCATGCTCCCAAACCTTGCACACACCCGATATAAACCCACCATATGCATCAATACACATAACATTAACAAGAATCTTGAACAAGCTGAGATACAGCGCAAGCCATATGACGTAAGCAATGACTTAATTGTGTGTCACGTGAATACTAGTGTATTATTAACTGTACCGCGCAGAACTTTACATACGGTGTCAGACCAGTCAGGAATTACTTCCGGGTCGTAGGGTTCTGAAATAGTTCCATGTAAAAATCCAAAGTGTTCCATTTGCATGTGTTTTTCTCAAAACTGATTTTCATTTCACAGTTAAATTTACCCTGATGTTAAAATGTCATGTCTGCTGTCACTAATAACAAGTATTTTACTGTGCTTTTAGGATTATGACTTCGTCATGTATGAGCACAGAGGTTAGTTAGAGATGCGGCTTTGACCTGTGTGTAATTCAAAATACGCATTTTGTGAATGAATGATATGAAATGCTGAAAAACTGAATCGGTGTTTTTTCCTGGATATAGGACAATTTGAGAGCCAAAGATGTGTGATTCACAGGATTAAAGTGTATATAAGTGAACGATTGTTGTGGGACGTGTGACTGAACTCCCAAACAGAGCATAGTTTGCATTGTATTCAATGGGCTGTTTTTCACCGGTCTGACACCTTACGGGAGCGCCCAATGGAACAGCCTGTAAACATATCAGCCAGATTACCTTCACCTCCGGGATAATTTCTTTTATTCCTCATCCATTTGTTCCCTGATAATACAGGTTGTAATCTTTCAATAATAAATATTGTATTAGAAACTAATAACCTTTACATAAATAAGTTTATATTAATTGCAAGCTAATACTGCTGTTCAATACCACTGGCTTTTACTTTACAGGTTGTAATCTGTCAATAATAAATATTTTATTAGAAACTAATGACCTTTTTTCACAAATAAGTTTATATTTATAGCAAGCTAATACTTATGTTCACATACCTTCGGGCTGTTGATTTACCTTGATCATTTAGAAACTGACAGCTTCCCGATTGATGTGATAACCTAAGAAGAAAACAAAATAATTATAACACAAGGAAATTAATAGAGTTTTGTCTTGTAAATTGTACACACGGTTTTCATTTACAGAATAAATCATGCCGGAATTTAAAACAACATGGAGCATAAAACTACTGTTTGCATTAGCAGTGACGTGTCTGCCAGGGGTACATTCTCAAAATTGGACACGTTGTGGCCGGCATACGGGATGGAGTATCGTTAATCCTGATCTTACAGAAAGTGCATCCGTTGAATTAAAGTGCGTCTTTAACTGTCTTCATCTGCCAGAATGTATAGCAGTTGACTACGCTGCTAGTACTCACACATGCTCGTATTTTTCATCACAAATCCTTGAATTTGAGAGTACGGACGAGGACCATACTGCTATAATTATTCGGCAGAATACAGGTATGCCAGTAAAACACTCAGTACATTTGAAAACGCAACACGTGTTGTTGTTGTTTTTTAATTTCTAGATATGTCAACGCCATATAGAGACTTTTGTACTAACATAAAATCAAATCTTGATTTAAAAACAAACAAAGAAAAAACAGAGGAAAAGAAAGAAGAAGAAATAATCGAAAATCAAAAATGTTACGTTTGTAATTGTACTGAATATACTTAATGAGTAATATCAAATATGTAGCGTTAGCATATCTTTGAAATAGTATCAACATGCTGAGGGTTGCATACCTTTCAGATGATGTCAATAATGTAACATGAACTGCAATAACATTAAATCCTTTGCAATAGCACATATTTACATTTTAACTAATGATTCATCAATATGAATAGATATTCTTTTTTGCACGTTCTATTTGTATACAAAATACATCATGTGTGTTGGATTAATATAATGACATTATTGATCGTTGTATTTTTATAAGGATTGAAAACTTAAAAATAATAGTATCATGATGATATTATATACTTTACTTACAGATATTTCATTGCAAGCACGTGTAAAAGGCGTGCGCTATGCATATACGTATAGCCAGGCCGGTGACACGTGCAACTCCTTAGGCGGACGTCTGATGACAACAGGCGAGTTGTGGACATTGTATCACAATGGATACGAAATGTGCAAGTAATACATAAATTATTCTGCATATGTTGTGGTTTTCTAAAGTGCTAACTGAAAGTATGTGATATGCTATTATTTTATAATATTTTTGCTAAATATGTACTTAATAGTACACTTATAAATACACGTTTTTAAGGAAGACAAAACTGTATAGTTTATAACTTAATAATAATAATAATAATAACATATGGTCGGTCTACAGAATAAATTAACTGTTTGTACACACATTTGTTGAAACGATGCCATATTTGTCATAAAGCATGGTTAGGAACTTTATAATAATTATATTAAAAGAACAATGCACAATTTGTGTTAAGATGAATAAAAAGATGAGCTTTAAAATATGATAAAATCATTAAAACAAACAGCTGCTTTAAAATGATTGTACATCTTAAAATAAAACAGAAACGAGCAAACACTCTTAAGGGAAGTGTAAATGATTGTTAAATAATGATCTCTTATAATACACAGTTATAACAAGCAAAAAAAAAGAGAACTCTCTTGAAATTTGCCTTGATAATTCTTTATAGAAAAAAAGACAAATTTAATCAAATCATAAACTCTGAATAGGCCATGATAGGCCATGATAGAACAAATAAATAAAGAATTTGGTTTTCATTTATGTGTCATTTGTCAATAGTTAATAGATAAACTGCATCGATCCAATATGATCACCGTTTTATATAATTATTTATAATTACAATCAACCTTATTTAGACAAACCATGAACTATAAAGACCAATGCCAATTGTGGCATCACAATCAATATATCACATATTAGATGTTTATACTTTACTTTTTAATATTTTTGACGATATGGTGTTGACACAACTATCGTATTTAACTATGGAAACATTTTAAAATTACACAAAACAAATTCTTCATGTCGTTGGGTAGACTTAACCAGATAGGTATACCTGAGCAGATGTTGAAGGAGGCATTGTATATAGCGTTGTAACGTTGCACAAAAACCGAATCGATCAACTCGGGTTTGCTGCATGAAAATCTGTTTGCGGCCTGTTGCATTTGGACGGCGAAGGAGTGCTAGTTGCATACAACAGCATGCACATTTTTTTTTAAGATTTAAATTATATACAAAACTGCTAGCGCTTACCAGTGAGGTTTTAAGTGATAACTCACACTGAACAACCATGAGGCATTAACAGGCTATTCAATCGATAATTAGTTTCACATAACGACACAAACCTTACTGAAACTCAATATGAATTTGTATTCAGGTAAAATTGTTCATAATCCAACAATTCAAATTCAGTAAGATAAATATGGTGCTATAGTATGTATGCATATATTGTAGGTAGTAAGTATGTCAAAACATTCATTATTTGTGTTTTAATTTTGTTTTTGTCCTCAAAATTGTCTATCAACAAAGTGGTTGTATTTAGAATAGCTAAAATGTGTGTTGACCTATGCTCTAGATACTATTCATAGCAATGTCATTAAAACAAAATAACTGCAATAAGGCCTCAGGAATGGATTAATCATTCCATGAGCAAGTAAGCGTACATAAACACGCTTATCGTATATTTTTAATGACCTAGTAATGTTGAGAAATATGATCTCCTTTTTCAATATGTATTGACATTCACACTAACTTTTGTTTATTGATGTGCAATGGCTGTAAAAGTCGCCCTGAATACAAATCCGCAGTTTCTTTACTTACTGGTATTTTTGGATCATCATTCCCAATCGCTTGGCTTTAACGTAGAATAATTCTTAAGACGGTGCTAGGGGGCGTGAGAGGTGTTGCACCTTATATTACTTGTCATGAACAGACTCGTGGTAATGGTAGAGCTGATAGTGCTGCTAAAGCAGCATTACGTTTATATATACATAATGCTAAATATCCTTATACTGATTTTAAAAGTTGTATTAACACATTTATTCGTAACTCTTGGCAAGCCGCTTGGGATTTGTCAGCAAACAATAAACTCCATTCAATTTAACCGTTACTTGGAGAATGGCGGTCTTCTAGTAGACCCATTCGTCGAGAACCAACTCTGATACGTTTCTCTCTTGTTTGTGTTTATTGCTTGCAAGGGATTCCCTTTTCATAATTTATTTAATTATAGAGTAAGTGTCTGTTTTATTTGATTTAACCATTGCGCTGACACAGTCGAAAGGATTGATTTTACGACCCGTGCAGATCAACATGCACACTATGTGTAGGCTGATCAGGCTATACACTGTTCACCACAGAGCTTTATATATCCGGAAGATTTGAATTCGAATATTAGAAGACGACATTTGAGATTTGGCGGCGAAGTTAAAATGCTTCTGTGGCTACCTTTGGGGGTGGGGTGGGGGTGGGGGTGGTGGAGGGCAAGACGCAGTGGCCTAGTGGAGCGGGATCGTCTCGTAATCGAAACGGTGCCGTTTCGAGACGCTGCCTCTGAAAATTCTATTTTATTAATTATTTTTTTCTAATTGCAGTTGTGGATGGGTGCAGGGAGGCAGCAGGTTCTATCCAGTGCAACAACCTCGACCGGACTGCGGTGGTGGCCCAGGATTAATACAGTGTAATCACTTTAAACTTGCCACTGCGTGGTGCATTTATTTTTTGTTCAATTTAATTTTTTTTTTTATTGTTTCATTTTTTTTATTTTTTTTTTTTTTTTTTTTTTTTTTTATCATTTAGTTCTATTTATATTGTTTTGGATAGATTTGATTTTTTTTTTGTCGGCGCTACACATCCTAAATGCCTTGTTGAATTTCGACGAAACTTGGCAGGGAGCATTGGTAAGATGTCTAGTTGTGCATATCATTTTTTTGTTCCAGTTCGCTGATTTTTGACGGAGTTATGGCCCTTTGACATTTTTATTTCAAATTTCTTGTCGGCGCTACTCCTCTTAAACGGCTTGTTGGATTTCTACGAAATTTGGCAAGAAGCCTCAGTATGATGTCTAGTTGTGCAAAGCGCGGTATATCAATGAAATCTTGGACAATTTCGAAAACCAGCTAGATCTTCTTAGTAATAACAGAGTTATGGCCCTTGATTTGTTGAAAAATGCTATATTGTATTTTCCTTTGTTAAATCTATAGGAGAAGAGAGCTATATCTAGCTATATCTATCTAAATCTATCAGAGCTGTTTTAGTCAGTAGAGCGTCCACAGGCCCTATTGGGCCTCTTGCTATTATTATTATTATTATTATTATTATCATCATCATTATTATCATTATTATTATTATTATTATTATTATTATTATTATTATCATTACTATTATTATTATTATCATCATCATTATTATCATTATTATTATTATTATTATTATTAATGTTATCTTCATTATTATCATTAATGTTATCAACATTATTATTATTATTATTATTATTATTATTGTTGTTATTATTATTATTGATATTAATGTTTCATCATTATTATTATTATTATTATTATTAATGTTATCATTATTATTATTATTATTATTATTATTATTATTATTATTATTATTATTATGTCAGTGTGTCTTTTTGTTCTTACCATTTCTACTATAATTTTTTGACCTAGGTGATATGTATCGTATCCACTAGTAGGTCCATCACTAGCACTGGCAATATGTAATATTTGTTTATATATATATATATGTTTATATGTATCTATATGACATACACATCTTCTTGAATTGTGTTGTTTCGATACATGTTTCCAGTTGACTGTGGCATTTGAATGCTACATTTCCTGTTAGACCTTGTAAAGCTGCCACGCATCACTAGACCTTGTAAAGCTGCCACGCATCACTAGACCTTGTAAAGCTGCCACGCATCACTAGACCTTGTATTTGAATGCTACATTTCCTGTTAGACGCATCACTAGACCTTGCATTTGAATGCTACATTTCCTGTTAGACCTTGTAAAGCTGCCACGCATCACTAGACCTTGTAAAGCTGACACGCATCACTAGACCTTGTAAAGCTGCCATGCATCACTAGGCCTTGTAAAGCTGCCACGCATCACTAGACCTTGTAAAGCTGCCACGCATCACTAAACAATCCTTGTATTCTTTGGAATCATCAAATTATAAATCTAATTTATATTTAGACGAGTATGCGTTCATAAAGGTTATGGATTTTAGAAGTTATAAAGAAGTTAACATCGTCATTTCTCTATTTGATTTTACCGTTTCTTTCTTACGGGACATTAGTATACAAGATATGTTTCTTTCATTTCGCAGTCATTGAAATATTAAATGGAAAAGAATCGCACACTGGCCAATGTAACGATTATTGACTAACACATAAAAGTATGCTGAACACAGACATAACATGTTTAAATTGATTTAGTCAACGAACACAAAACGAAGTTATTAATTTTAGCAAATACATTTCAGAAGTATTCTCTTTCAGGCGTACCATGATAAAAAACCGATAATCTCGTTCATCCTCACTATAATAAAATGGTTCCATAGTACTGTATTATAATATATTATGCCCTTCTAAAGTAGTCTCACCGTCCGTCCGTCAGTCCGGACGTACTCATCAGAGGGTACTTGTGGGAATATCGACTTGTGGGTTGCGGAAGAAAATGACCGACACTCCACACAAGTATCAACTGTATATGTGGACTCCCCAGAAGTCTTATCTGTACTGGTTATAGACAAGAAAGACTTGTGAGGTGAATGTACTTAATGACTCACTAGGGTTAGGGCTAATTTATGTTTTTGTCAGAGAAGGGTTATTTCTGGGGTGCACTCAAAAGTCGATTTTTCCTCACAAGTCTGACCTGTACCGACTGTACACCCCACAACAACTACCCTCTCATGAGAGCGGACGTTCGTCCGTATCATCGTGTCCGGTAAATAGCTCTGACATTCATGGACCGATTTTCAAATAACTTGGCACAAGTGCGCACCATAACGACCTGTCGCGCGCAAAATCCAGGTCCGTGGCTCCAAGGTCAATGTCACACTTAGAGGTCTAAAAGAAGTAATTTCGTTTCCATATTTCGTGTCCGGTAAACTATTCTGACATTCATGGACGGATTTTCAAATAACTTGGTACACGTGTTTACCACAACAAGAAGAAGTTTCGCGTGCAAACTTCTGGTTCGTGACTCCAAGGTCAAGTCATACACATAGTGGTAAAATGTCAAAAAGAAATACGTGCGTGTCCATATTTCGTGTTCATGGAGTGATTTTCAAATAACCTGACACAACCTGACGCCTTGTCGCATGCAAAACCAGGTCCGTAGTTTCAATGTAAAGGTCACATTTAGAGGTCAAAGTTAAAAAAGAAATACTTTCGTGTCCATAGTTCGTGTCCGGTAAATAACTGTGACATTTATGGCAAATTTTTCAAATAACCTGCCACACGTGTTCACGACAACAACTCAATGTGTCGCGCGCAAAATCTAAATCAGTAGCTTCACGGTAAAGGTCACACTTGAAGGTCAAAGGTCAAAAAGAAGTTCTTTCATGTCCTCATTTCATGACCGGTAAATAATTCTGACATTTATGGAGGGATTTTCAAATAACTTGGCAAAAGTGTTTATCACAAAAGGACTATGTGTTGCGAGTAAAATCCAGGCCAGTAGCTTCAACGTCAAGGTCACATTTAGATGTCAGAAGATGTCATATGTCCCAGTATCTGATTGAAGTCATGTAAGTCGTGTCCAGTCTATAACTGTGTCATCCGTTGAGGGCTTTTATATAACCTATCAGAAATGTTCACTAGAACAAGACGACGTGTCGTGCGCAAAACCCAGGTCCGTAGCTTCAAGGTAAACTTCACACTTAGAGGTCAGAAGATGCCTTATGACTCTGTATTTGAATAACGTCATGTTAGTTGTGTCCAGTGTACAACTTTGTCATCGGTTGAGAGATTTTCATATAACCTGGCAGAAATGTTCACCTGTGTGCATAAACATATCACTCATATACTCACAAACCACTTCGAGGGCATCTGTCACTTACAGTGACATTTCTTGTCTATATTTTATTTTCTTATGAACTTTTGTTTTTTCCAGAATGTTTATGAACTGGTGAAATTGTACTAATCTTGTTATTGTGTTTTAATTATATTTCTAAATGTGTGTTTATATGATGAAAAACTATGTAATAGTTTAAGTCAATACAATTTCTTCTTCTTCTTCTTCTTCTTCTTCTTCTATCGTCTTGAACATACTTTCAAGTTTTGGGTTGCAATGATAAAAAAATCATGTTGAACCTTTCGCCAGATGCTCATAATCGGACAGCTGTCATTGGAGCCTTTAATAATACCTCTCGATATCTGGATGCCAATTTGAACATTGACAACCATTCCTTTTCTACTATGGTTAATATTATCTATCCTAAAGAACTTCAACTCTACAAATCTAATATTCTAATATTGCCACTTTTTTAACGATTTACATTAAATAATTAGCAAAATATATGACAAGAGAGATGATTTCGATTTTGAAATTGTTAATTATGTAAGCTTAGACGGAGATATTCCCCGAGCAACTTCTTATGAGTTTACGTTTCTCTTCTTTTTTCTGGATCTTGTAGTCGAGTTGAAGTACTTTACTGTTCGTAACCTGTGTGTAACAAAATACTTACTTCATCAGGGATAACGTTACCATAAACTTCGAAAACTCTGCGACAATACCTATCACACTTGACGTCTATGGTGATGTGATTTACAGACGTGGTAAGATCCTTGGTCATTGATGCTTGTCTTCAAGCGCGTCGTGTCACGTCCTTAATGCTTTATTCTGTTCTTTCTGAGTCATTGAACACTTGCTTGGTGGCTGTCTAGACTTGTTTTATATTCCTATATGCATGAGCATGTTTGTGTTACATTTATATTGTCTATTAATGATGCCTAGTTTAATTAAGAATATAGTTTGCTAGGATTTTTTTTTACACTATCCCGTTTTTATTGGAATTACAAAAGGGTAAGAGTGAGGTTTGGTGCACCCTAGAACCTGGTTTAAACCCCAGTGGCCTTTTCCCAAAAGACCGTTCCAAGGTGGTACCCCTAAAGTTAACACCTTTATGCTTGTAGTGTCCCCTACTTTTCTTCTTTTTTTACTTTTTTTAGTTTCGTGCTTTTTTTACTGTATTATGTGAATGCTGCATTTCCTGCTCGACTGTTATACCTTTTGGACTGATAACAAACCCCTTTTCAGTAAGTATTGTCCATACAAATGTGCAAATCCCACATGAGATGTAATGAACGTGTATACCGTACATGTATAACCTCAGACAATCACGAAACGAATGGAATTCGTATCAATTTAGATTTGACATGCTGAAACTGGAACCGGAAATATGATCAACGAGTAATGCATTTAAGGAAGCAGTAATCAGATATGTATATAACTAACTCATGGAGTATAAACACAAATATAAACAAAAGAGGGTGTACTATTTTGGGCATTGCGGAAATACACACTCAATACATTAATATACTCCTTCTGACAGAACCTATTTCAGAAATTTATTAAGCAGAAACACACGGATAGTAATTGATATATCTTATTATATAAACAAAGCATTTACTTCAAGATAAAATTAAAACAGACAAAATATATAAAGACTTATTGGCGTTTAATACGGTATAACTATAGTTTATAGTATATCAGCCGACGATTTCGAAAGCAGCAAATGTTCTTATTATTGCATGCATGAGTGGATAAGATCCGTGTCCACATGCCCCTGTGGTATCGTCCTGTTCTATAGACCACACCATGGCACCACCATACCCGTTGTCATGAACGTACATTGCCTGTGGGTTAAATAAAATGTAAATAATATATTAGTGTCTGACATACAGCATAACTACAACTGTAGTAAAATGATGTGTTTCGTTTAAGTGGATCATCAAAAACAGTGTACACGTTATAGACCGAAATATTTTCAAAACATGATGTTTTACTTAAATATATGCAGAAATGCGCATACCGCTTTCATCATTTGCCAGTGTACATACCAACACGTGACGGTAGCAAAATATAGATCTCGCGTTTGATATACCGTGACAAAGTAGTCATGAATAACATGAAAAACAATGTCGACACGTGGATGATTATGTAAGGTTATATACAAATCATAAATACAGTATTGTTTTTGTTTAATAGAAGTCGCATTATTTGCACAGTATGATAGCATACAATATGCAACTCATGTTTAGACTATGAATATCCATATTTAGACACACAGGCCCGTAGCTGGCCCTGAAAGTTATCTGAGGCAAATTCCCTATGTTGGTGTCCGGTTGCATTCACCTCCCTATCCGCCCCGAATGTTGTTTTAGTTCCTGCATTTTGTTTCATTTCCCGGACAATGTTTATAGTTTAGGCATGACGTATTTGTCAACGATTGATAATGTATCGATATTGAAGCTGTTTTTATGTAAAGTAGGTACATTCCCAAAATTCAACCGAGGCAACTGCCTAGGTGTCTCAGCATAGCCTGACACATATATACAGTACTATGATTACATCATATACAATTAATATTTTAAAAATGACAGCAGCTGATGTTAATCCTGAGTATAAACGACGCAATCTAAAACTGTAAAGAAACTGTTACTAGTATAATAACAGTTTGACAGAGAAGAATAGGATTTCGAGCATTAAGTACTTCTAATTAAGTATTAAATAAGAGTTGGAGGATAGTTAACGTGTTTAATTTTATCCAATCTGAGCAATAGTCTAAGTTTTGATAATATCATAGGTATACATTTGAAATTCATGTAAGCCATATTAAGGTCTAATACTACTGTAGCAATGTTTCGGAATAATGAACGTATGTAAACATGAAACTTTATCTGTGTATCAGTGATACAGTCAGAACCAGTTAATAGAAAAAGGAACTGTAAACACGTTTTCAGTGATACAGTCAATATGTAAGATAGAAAAGGAAGTTATGTAAGCTTAAACCTTTTCAGCGATACAGTCAATACGCGTTCGATAGAAAAGGAAAGTATGTACAAGCATAAACCTTTTCTGTGATACAGTCAATACGTTAGATATAAAAGGAAATTATGTAAGCATAAACCTTTTCGGTGATACAGTCAATACGTTAGATATAAAAGGAAATTATGTAAGCATAAACCTTTTCTGTGATACAGTCAATACACGTTAGATATAAAAGGAAATTATGTAAGCATAAACCTTTTCTGTGATACAGTCAATACACGTTAGATAGAAAAGGAAATTATGTAAGCATAAACCTTTTCTGTGATACAGTCAATACACGTTAGATAGAAAAGGAAAGTATGTACAAGCATAAACCTTTTCTGTGATACAGTCAATACACGTTAGATAGAAAATGAAAGTATGTACAAGCATAAACCTTTTTCTGTGATACAGTCAATACGTAAGATAGAAAAGGAAGTTATGCAAGCATAAACCTTTTCTGTGATACAGTCAATACGTTAGATATAAAAGGAAATTATGTAAGCATAAACCTTTTCGGTGATACAGTCAATACGTTAGATATAAAAGGAAATTATGTAAGCATAAACCTTTTCTGTGATACAGTCAATACACGTTAGATAGAAAAGGAAATTATGTAAGCATAAACCTTTTCTGTGATACAGTCAATACACGTTAGATAGAAAAGGAAAGTATGTACAAGCATAAACCTTTTCTGTGATACATTCAATACGTAAGATAGAAAAGAAAGTTATGCAAGCATAAACCTTTTCTGTGATACAGTCAATACGTTAGATATAAAAGGAAATTATGTAAGCATAAACCTTTTCGGTGATACAGTCAATACGTTAGATATAAAAGGAAATTATTTAAGCATAAACCTTTTCTGTGATACAGTCAATACACGTTAGATAGAAAAGGAAATTATGTAAGCATAAACCTTTTCTGTGATACAGTCAATACGTAAGATAGAAAAGGAAATTATGTAAGCATAAACCTTTTCTGTGATACAGTCAATACACGTTAGATAGAACATGAAATTATGCAAGCAGAAACCTTTTAAGCGTATAAACCTTTTAAGCGAGATACAGTCAATACACGTTAGATAGAAAAGGAAATTATGCAAGCAGAAACCTTTTCAGCGATACAGTCAATACACGTTAGATATAAAAGAAAATTATGTAAGCATAAACCTTTTCTGTGATACAGTCAATACACGTTAGATAGAAAAGGAAATTATGTAAGCACAAACGTTTTCAGTGAGACTGGCGACGTTGTCGTAACCAATGAACTGGTCGTTATAAATAATATAAGGAACCCTTTCTGTACCCAGTATATGTTCCTGGAGGTGATGCGTGTTTATTAGCATACATACCTGCAATATACGTAAACTACCATTGGCTGAACAATGGGAAATATTCATCACATCACAGTATAAAACTACTGAATACCAGTTCTGTTAAATATACTAATTTATCTAGTTTGTTTTAACTACAATACCAATATTTAACAGAGGAAAGTCCTTGGATGGAACTGAAACCTAGAAAATAAATTATGAGTGTAGTAGTGAAAAACGTCTCTTGCTTTTAAACAACGTCCTCTTCGCCACGTCGTCTTCTTCCCAGACGAGTATATACAAGTTTAAAACTAAATAAATAAATAAATAAAAAAAAAATTCTAAGAAAATGTTTTCAAAATGACTTACGTCTCGATAAGGTATGTCACCACCGCCTGTGACAGGCGCCCCCGGTTGATTGTTTTGCTTATCAACCAAGGTATATGTACGACCATATAAGGGCATCCCAATTATCAACTTGGCCTTTGGTGCTCCCTGGGCAACCCAGAACTTCGCAAATCGATCCTATATTTGGTCAAACAAAATTATCGTTAAACATGGATTTAAAATAAAAATAGATATGCATATATATCGACCAGTTTAAAATCCATTAACATAAGAAGTAAAAAAATCCTGAGTAGTTTAATGTTTGAAAACGTTTGCTTTTTGGAATAAATATTGAAACGTTGGCAACATAGGTTCATTGTGGCCATAGAATAATTCAAATAAATTATTTAATCAAATTAATGGTTGGCTTAAAGTAGCTATCCCGCCAAATAACGGCAAATTTACACTACAAATATGTTAATCAAAACTTTATCCAGGTGTTCAGGTCATATACTAATGTATAGGTCATATACTAATGTATATGTGCCAATTAAAAGTACAGATTTATTAACGGGTTCTTAAAATACGCGTGATTGAATAGAGACAGCGGTTTACGTCCAATTTCCCCCCTCAGGCATTTCAATGTTATTTGAATGTAATGATGTAACAAGGCGCGGGCAATATCGAAAATATTGACATGACTACGTTAATGACCCCGGCATTTAGATTCAATGACATGATAATAATTAGTTATCACGCGATATTGATATTTAAGGTATGTTAAGGTATTAACATTTTAAACCAGTCGTTTATACTTTCTGCATATCCAATCTGGTAGAAATTAACGTCTATTTTTATGTATACATTAATTACACTGCGAATCGGTCATCAGATAAGAATTTAAATTGTCAATTTTTCCCCCAAAACACCGACGTAACATGAATAAATTTATTTTGTCCCGAGGTTCTGTCATCATATATGATTGAAATTGACAGGTATTGGTCAGTGTTATATAAAATGTACCAAACCTTTTAGAATCTCGTATTTTTACCACAGAAATGAAATTATTGTAACAAACGTACATCGGAAAATGTCTAAATTTGTTATATAGTCTTGGTTCGGTGGAGGGATTTTTTTAACGCGGATCGATAACAATAATAATTACTCTATTCAAGCGACCATCGACTGTCTTTTTAAAGTCTTGTGAGGACTTGTTTGATAAGATAATTAATAAGCAAATGTAAATTATGTGAATCATTGTTTAATTTTTATGTAAAATGTACCAAATATTTAAGAATTTAACTATATTAACCTCAGAAATAAATTTTGTGACATAAAAGTAATATAATTGAATCCAAATTCGATATTTTAAAGATTTTGTTTTCCTTTCTATTATAGTTACGGTGATATTACTATTTCATGTTTAAGGGTCACGTGACATAAATGGTAGACTCTGTTTGGTCCAAACTTTAAATACCCATATCTACCTCATTAACTGACCGAATCCTATCGTGTTTGGTATGGTTATAAAGCTACAAAACCACCACCACAACCACCATACACACCCCCACTACCACCACCACCACCACCACCATCACCACCACTACCATCACCCACCATCGCCATCATCACCACCAACACCACCGTCACCACCACCACCATCCCCACCACTACCACCACCACTACCACCACCATCGACTGAGCCGCCGTCAACACAACCACCACCACCACCATCACGCAACACCGCCACCACCCACCATCAACACCAAACACCACCACCACTTTGTAACTATAAAAGTAGTTGTATCTTTGAAAAATCGACAATGCGTCCGTCAGCTGAACGGAGTATACATTATGACAGACAGGTATACTCCATATCACGGGGAAGATTGGAAAACCCCAAGGTATAAATAGACAATGACTAATTGTTACCAGACTTGTTAAATCAAGTACAGACATGCTTAAATATCTACGAGTTGCTTGGTCGATTTTTTATATAGTTGTATTATTAATACCATTTAACGATAACGTACAGGTCAGTCTTAAACTGGCAATATGTATATCGCTTTTTTTACCCTATATATTCTATATAAAACCGTCATTTTGGCTCTGCGGAGTAATTTTAGGTACCTGAACGGCCATATTTTACCTACAATGTATTTGATCAAATAAGAATAAAATTGACAGGTATTGGCCTGCCGCCGCTAGGTACTGTCAGGGCACTGTGTGGGTACTGAGGGGTACTATGGGTCCTGTGTGGGTACTGTAGGGGTACAATGGGGTACTGTGGGGTCACTGTAGGGATATTGTGGGGGTACTGTGGGGTACTGTGGAGTACTGTGGGGGTGCAGTCAGGGTACTATGGAGTACTGTTAGTGTACTGTGGAGTACTGCATGCTACTGTGGAGGTACTGTAGTGGTGCTTCTAAGGGGTTGTGGGGGTGCTTTAGGGTAGCTGTAAGGGTGCTGCAGGGGTACTGCAAGGGTGCTGAAAGAGTGCTGCAGGGATGCTGCAGGGGTGCTGCAGGGATGCTGCAGGGTGCTTCTAGGATGCTGTAGAGAGTGCTGTAGGGGTATTGTGGTGGTACTGTAGGGGTAATGTTAAGTTGAAATAGGACGAGGAGGAGATTTGAAAATGCGGTGGCGGCCAGGCCAATACCTGCCAATTTCAATCTTATCTGATCAAAGACCTTGTAAGTGATATATGGCCATCCAGGTATATGTATTGCCAGTTTAAAACTGAGCTGTACGTTATCATCACACGGTATTAGTAATACCACTATATATAAAATCGACCAATCAACTCGTATATATTTAAGCGTGTCTGTACTTTATTTAACAAGTCTAGTAACAATTAATCATCGTCAATTAATACCTCGGTGATTTCCAATCTTCAACGTGATATGGAATGTACTTGTCTGTCATAATTTATACGCCGTTCAGCTGACGGACGCATTATCGATTTTTCAAATATACTACAATTTAAATTCTTACCTGATGACCTATTCCCAGGATAATTAATGTATACATAAAATAAACATTAATTCCTACCAGATTGGATATGCAAAAATTATAAACGACTGGTTTAAAAATACCTTAACTATGGAAGCTTTAATGTACCCCCCAGATGATGTGATGTTTATGACCATAAATATAACGACATGTCACGATATATAATCCTATGTTGATATAGTCTATGTTGATATACTACAATATATCTAGCCATGACGACTTAATAAAAAACGACATAAGTTGAATATATTGTTTGCACAACATCCACAAAGCGACATGATGACTTAAAATGTCGCATGACGACTTCAATTATTTTGAGATCAGGTTAAGTTGACTAAAATATTTTGTCACCCATTTTTATCCGGACAAGATATCGTACATATGCCGAAATACGCACTTTATGTTGCAATAAAAGATGCAAGCACAGCCATAGTTGGATTCACGGCCGATCTACAAGGATGTCGAATTTTGAAAAGCAGGTAAAAAGTCTCTTTTTCCTAAAATTGTAAATATTTTCTGTATCTTTTCAGGTATGCTGACGGTATATATATGTTTAAACTATTCTAAACACTAAAATCGAATTGAAGTGACACCACTGTTGTGTTTTTCCATGTTTATGCCCCCATCACCAAATGGTGAGGAGGCTTATAGCGTTAGCCATGTCAGTCCCAGCGTATGTCCGCCCGTCCCGAAAAGTATGAGTGTATCTCCTTCCACAGTTTTCAATTGATTGTTTCTGAAACTTTACCTTTTATGTCAAGATATGCCAAAAGGCTCGGCGTCAAAATCTACTCTGTATAATCTTAGTTACTGTCCTTTTTTCCGTTAATTGTGTGTCTTTCTCCTCCCACAGTTGGTTTGAACTGTACGCAACATTCAATCTCGATGTGATGAACCTGTCTACCATATGGCATATGTATATATAGAGTGCTGATCCATAGTTTTTGCTGAGTTATGGCCCGGATATGAGTTTGGCCTCCGAACTGAATTGTATTTTATAGTCGCACCAACAGCCCACTGGCATCCGGCACAGAGCTAGGATAGTAAAATATGATATTCAACTTACTGGGGTCCAATTATACATTGTTATAACTTGTAGTCAATCTGTTTGCTTTAGTTTGTGTTTAGACTTTTCGAAGAAAAAGGCTATACATAGGGATGTCCGCCCGTTAGTAAGTCCGTCAGGAAAACTTAACGTTGGCTATAACTTTTATAATTTCTTCATGTTTCTTCATCAAACTTTCAATTTATATTCATCCTGACAACATCGATATGACTTTACTAAAAGATAAAGGTCAAGGTCACACTGATAATATGGGTTAACAACTCATTATTTTTCTTCACGAAAACTTAGACCAGTTTGTCAAATTATGATCCCATTGTGGTTTCCGTGGTAGAATACAACCACTGCAAATCCCGCTAGAGGCAGAGGAATTAATGAACTGAAGTATGCACCGCGCAGTATAGTATAGCCCGTACACTTTATATTAATGTATTATGCATCACTCACTGGCAAGACAATGTAGCTCAAACACTATCATACAATGTATTAATGAATTGAAGTATGCACCGCGCAGTATAGTATAGCCCGTACAGTGTGTATTAATGTATTATGCATCACTCATAGGCAAGACAGTGTAGCTCATACACTATCATATAATGTATTAATGAATTGAAGTATGCACCGAGCAGTATAGTATAGCCCGTACAGTGTGTATTAATGTATTATGCATCACTCATTGGCAAGACAGTGTAGCTCATACACTATCATATAATGTATTAATGAATTGAAGTATGCACCGCGCAGTATAGTATAGCCGGTACACTGTGTATTAATGTATTATGCATCACTCATTGGCAAGACAGTGTAGCTCATACACTATCAAATAATGTATTAATGAATTGAAGTATGCACCGCGCAGTATAGTAAAACCGGTACACTGTGTATTAATATATTATGCATCACTCACTGGCAAGACAGTGTAGCTCATACACTATCATATAATGTATTAATGAATTGAAGTATGCACCGCGCAGTATAGTATAGCCCGTACAGTGTGTATTACTGTACTATGCATCACTAATTGGCAAGACAGTGTAGCTCATACACTATCATATAATGTATTAATGAATTGAAGTATGCACCGCGCAGTATAGTATAGCCCGTACAGTGTGTATTAATGTATTATGCATCACTCATTGGCAAGACAGTGTAGCTCATACACTATCATATAATGTATTAATGAATTGAAGTATGCACCGCGCAGTATAGTATAGCCGGTACACTGTGTATTAATATATTATGCATCACTCATTGGCAAGACAGTGTAGCTCATACACTATCATATAATGTATTAATGAATTGAAGTATGCACCGCGCAGTATAGTAAAACCGGTAAATGTGTATTAATGTATTATGCATCACTCATTGGCACGACAGTGTAGCTCATACACTATCATATAATGTATTAATGAATTAAAGTATGCACCGCGCAGTATAGTATAGCCGGTACACTGTGTATTAATATATTATGCATCACTCACTGGCAAGACAGTGTAGCTCATACACTATCATATAATGTATTAATGAATTGAAGTATGCACCGCGCAGTATAGTATAGCCCGTACAGTGTGTATTAATGTATTATGCATCACTAATTGGCAAGACAGTGTAGCTCATACACTATCATATAATGTATTAATGAATTGAAGTATGCACCGCGCAGTATAGTATAGCCCGTACAGTGTGTATTAATGTATTATGCATCACTCATTGGCAAGAGAGTGTAGCTCATACACTATCATATAATGTATTAATGAATTGAAGTATGCACCGCGCAGTATAGTATAGCCGGTACACTGTGTATTAATGTATTATGCATCACTCATTGGCAAGACAGTGTAGCTCATACACTATCATATAATGTATTAATGAATTGAAGTATGCACCGCGCAGTATAGTAAAACCGGTACACTGTGTATTAATGTATTATGCATCACTCATTGGAACGACAGTGTAGCTCATACACTATCATATAATGTATTAATAAATTGAAGTATGCACCGCGCAGTATAGTATAGCCGGTACACTGTGTATTAATATATTATGCATCACTCACTGGCAAGACAGTGTAGCTCATACACTATCATATAATGTATTAATGAATTGAAGTATGCACCGCGCAGTATAGTATAGCCAGTACAGTGTGTATTAATGTATTATGCATCACTAATTGGCAAGACAGTGTAGCTCATACACTATCATATAATGTATTAATGAATTGAAGTATGCACCGCGCAGTATAGTATAGCCCGTACAGTGTGTATTTATGTATTATGCATCACTCATTGGCAAGACAGTGTAGCTCATATACTATCATATAATGTATTAATAAATTGGAGTATGCACCGCGCAGTATAGTATAGCCCGTACAGTGTGTATTAATATATTATGCATCACTCACTGGCAGACAGTGTAGCTCATACACTATCATATAATGTATTAATGAATTGAAGTATGCACCGCGCAGTATAGTATAGCCGGTACACTGTGTATTAATGAATTATGCATCACTCACTGGCAAGACAGTGTAGCTCATACACTATCATATAATGTATTAATGAATTGAAGTATGCACCGCGCAGTATAGTATAGCCGGTACACTGTGTATTAATGTATTATGCATCACTAATTGGCAAGACAGTGTAGCTCATACGCTATCATATAATGTATTAATGAATTGAAGTATGCACCGCGCAGTATAGTATAGCCGGTACACTGTGTATTAATGTATTATGCATCACTCATTGGCAATACAGTGTCGCTCATACACTATCAAATAATGTAATAATGAATTGAAGTATGCACCGCGCAGTATAGTATAGCCCGTACACTGTGTATTAATGTAAAACGCACCTTGCATTAGCAAGTGTAAAGTATGAACAGTTTATTAATCCTGTGCCACCGCCGCATCCCGCCGCATCCCAGTGTAAGTTGTTGCATCGGATAGAACCTTCCGCCTCCCTGCACCCAACCACAATTGCAATTAGGAAAAAAACAATGAATAACATAGTATGTCAATGAAAATTAGAACTGGCATGACATTGTATATGCAAGTAATTATTTTGGCTGCACTTTGTAAAACAAAGACAGAAAATGTACTTTTATTCAATTCCTTTCAACTCATATTCAGACCATAGTGCTTGCTATGAATGGTAAACAATAAGCTGGTATACTAATATATTGTACATAGCAACGCGTTATTTTAAAAAAAAAATTGTAGGGGTGGTCTGTCTGTCCGACTCACTCTCTCTCTCTCTCTCTCTCACTCTCTCTCTCTCATTTTTTAAGGTACTACACCACTCATAAATTTAGCATAGGCTGATCTGTGCTGTGAAGGTCACATAATCTTACAGCATTTCTCAACCTGATTCTCAGAATTAAAACTCGTATATGTACGCAATTTGTTACGACCAAAATCATTCAGGTTTTCCACTCGATTAATTGAAGCTCTTCAGTCAGAAACATACGACTCCATCAATTAGTTACATCAGAAATAAATGTATCCTTCGACAATGGCAATGTATATTGCAATATCTTTGAAGACGAAATGTATCCAACTGATCTGTGACACTATACACATGAGGAAGAATCACCTAGAGCACGACACTGGCGCATATTTTAAGAAAGGTCCATTTTGTAACGCTAACATGAAACAGTTACGATGGTTATATATCAACTGGCAGTTGTAAAGAAGACTGCAACTTCATGTGAAAATGTTAAAGAAGTTTTACTAACAGCGGTTGCGTCTGATAATTTTGAACATTGCCAATTGTTCTAGACTAGTTACATAAGTTACATTACTGTCACACTAAGGTTACACATAGTTACATCTAAAATTTATAATTTACTTGCATTCCCTTCAAAGCTGTGGTTACAATGGTTACAGTTGATATACATACGTCAGTTTTTAACATGAAGCATGAAAAAAAGGGTTTAGGTACTTAAGTTACACTCCTGTTACGCCTTAATTACGCTGAGCTACCTTAAGAATATACACATTGGTGGTAAGTTCGTATCTGTTTATATACAAATCTTGGTTACAGTGGTATCATTGGTTCCATTTAGTAATTTAAAAATTGTCCTTTTCTTTTATAGTTGCATTTGTTACCGGGCAGATACACTGTGGTTACACAGAGATACGTCTAAAGTTCCTATTTCACTTGCATTCTCTTCAAAACGTGGTTACAATGGTTACTTTATTATAAAAGGCAGTTTTTAAAGTGAAACATGAAAACTGTTACTCGGTACGTAAGTTACAATCCAGTTACACCTTAGTTACATTGAGTTACATACATATTATACACATTGATTCTGTGTTCATGCGTGTTTTATATAAAAAGCCTGGTTACAATGGTTACAATAGTTACGTTTGAGAATTTTGAAAAAAAATAACTTTTTTTTTCTAGAGTAGTTACATCAGTTAAATAGCAGTTACACTACAGTTACACATCGATACATGAATAGTTACTATTTAACGTGCATTCTCTTCAAAACGTGGTTACAATGGTTACTTTTGTTATAAAAAGAAGTTTTAAAAGTGAAACATGAAAACAGTTGCTCGGTACATAAGTTACAATCCAGTTACACCTTAGTTACATTGAGTTACATAAATAATATATATGTATAAATGTATGTGCTTATGTTATCCTGGTTACAAAGGATACATTGTGGCCACTTTTGATAATTTGTAACATTGTCCTTTTTTCTAGACTAGGTACATCAGTAACATAACAGTTACACTGTGGTTACACAGAGATACATCTAAAGTTCCTATTTTACTTGCAGTTTCTTCAAAACGTGGTTACAATGGTTACTTTACTTTAAAAGGCAGTTTTTAAAGTGAAACATGAAAACAGTTGCTCTGTACGTAAGTTACAATCCAGTTACACCTTAGTAACATTGAGTAACATACAGATTATACACATTGATTCTATGTTCAAGCGTGTTTTATATAAAAAGCCTTGTTACAATGGTTACAATAGTTACGTTTGAGAATTTTAAAAATGCCTTTTTTCTAGGAGTTGTTACATCAGTTACATACCAGTTACACTACAGTTACACAGCGATACATGCATAATTGCTATTTAACGTGCATTTTCTTCGAAACGTGGTTACAATGGTTACTTTTGTTTTAAAAAGAAGTTTTAAAAGTGAAACATGAAAACAGTTGCTCGGTACATAAGTTACAATCCAGTTACACATTAGTTACATTGAATTACATAAATAATATATATATGTATATATATATATGTGCTTATGTTATCCTAGTTACAGAGGATACATTGTGGCTGCATTTGATAATTTGAAACATTGTCCTTTTTTCTAGACTAGGTACATCAGTAACATAACAGTTACACTATGGTTACACAGGGATACATATAAAGTTCCTATTTTACTTGCAGTTTCTTCAAAACGTGGTTACGATGGTTACGTTTGTTATTAAAGGCAGTTTTTAAAGTGAAACTTGAAAATAGGTGCTCGGTACATAAGTTACAATCCAGTTACACCTTAATTACACTGAGTTACATAAAGAATTATATTAATTTATATATCTGTGTTTTTATTTTATTCTGGTAACAGAGGTTACAATGGCTACATATGATAATTTAAAACATTGTCGTTTTATCTAGACTAGTTACATCAGTAACATAACACTTACACTATGGTTACACATAGTTACATCTAGCATTCGTAGTGTACTTGCATTGCCTTCAAAACCCGGTTACAATGGTTACATTTTATATACATCAGTCTGTTCTTAACATAAAAAATGCAAAAACAAATTATGTACAAAAGTAACGTTACGGTTTCACCTTAATTACATTGAGTAACATAAATAACATACACATTGCATTTCCCCCTGTGCTTTTATAAATATGATGGCAACAGTGGTTACAATGGTTACATTTGATAATTTAGAAAATTATATTTTTCTAGACCCATTGTTACATCTGGAAGTCATATTTGTCTTTTATTCTCTTCAAAACGGATTTTTTAGCATCATGTTAGTCTTTTTATAATATATCACGGTTACCGGATTCCTATCTTCTGCACATCATGTCGGGCGACTCTAAACAATGATAACTGCAATATGTTGATGAGCCATTAAATATTTAAAGTGTTAAATCCTACATATAGTGTCTTACAGTGGAATTGAATTGAACTGAATTGGGGTTTTAAGGCTCTCCAACACATGAAAAGGTTATAGGGCGCCTAAAAGGCATGAACATGCCAGGCTCATCGTCCATGTACATCGAAATAAAATATGGAAAATGGGCCTAGAACCTTCTCACCCTGAACTGCAGAGTTGCTGCAAATTCTATCGTAGAAACTCTATTTACGCTGGAGCCACGTTATTGTTTTTCTGCCACTGCTCTTTTGATGCGAGCGAGATAGCACCTGAAACAATGCAGGGATCATGATGAAGACCTTTAATGAACATGAACAAAAAATGATAAAATGAACATGAATTTGGGGGTATTCTACCCCTCTGCCTACCCCTCCAAAGGGAAGACAAACGGAAGTAAGATTACCAAAGAGTTAAACCAATTAATCCACAAATATAATCCACTGCGAATTTAAATGCATAACCAAAAATTTAAATCAATATTCATATTATTCATATGTCAGCTGTCCCAAATAGTTTATTTCAATGAAAACCGGACGGCATGCATCATGTGCATGTGACTTGTACTTTTCAAACAAGTCATGATGTTGGTTCCTATGTTTGAAATACTTTACAGATGGATATTTTTTGTTTTAAGCTTTTACAGTTTCTAATGATTACATACATTATTTGCTATACATAATTATAATCACATGACAGGTTACACATATATCTACACACTCTAGTTCCTACATATAATCAGTAATTAATCACAGATCATATTAATCACGTCTGTTAATCAATAATCCAAGGATGTAATAGAAACAAAAGGAATTATAATAAAATAACAATTTATATTCCCTTTCAAAACTCGTTTCATAATATGCATTCGTCCTCGTCTCGATTCGACACCGAAAGGCTCTGCCACTTGTTTCTCTTAGCTTGTCTCACTGTTAACTGTTATGAAGGAAAACAAATTGCCGTGTATTTATTTTTATATAAAAAAAACGTATGGATAATGTTTTTATTTATAGACTCTTATTTATCCAATCAGATATAGTGAAACAATGAGAATAGCTGGTAGGTTTACCGAAATATTATGCGCATTAATACACAAAAAATATCGGATTGGGAGCTTTACGCACTTCGAGAATGTAGTTCCTTTAACTGCCTCAAGTATAACTTAATTTCATAAGGTGACTGACATGAACGTTATATATACCGAATAATATAACTACTGATTGTGAATAAGTGTCATATTGTATACAGTATATACGTGTCTTTTTTGAATAAGGAACTGAAATACTATGCGCAATAATACATGCACATATTACGTCACATTTTTATGAAACAATACATTTTACCAATAGTGGTGTAAATAACAACATATAAACGTATTCTTTTTTTTTAATTACCTTTTATTTGCTAGAAATAATGGTCTTCATTCCAAAACAAAACAAAAGTACGACCGATTGCTGGAGGTGCGCTCCAATTAGAGGTAAATTGACAATTGAAAAACAGCAACACGTTGCATACCCTATGTTTTGCTTGGTACAACCCAACCTTAAAAACGGACATGCGCAGACCACGAATAGTGAAGGCAAACGCGGCCATTTGATTGATTTTTACAATGTAATCACGGATGGCAAAATCAATTTCGGGCTTTGTGAAGCTAAATGGATAGCTACGGCAAGATTGTAAACAGATCCAGGAGCGTCTATTTTCATTCTGTCTAACGATATCAGGTATGAAAACATAAAGTAAGCAATAAAAAAAAATCTCGATTCATATTCGACGTAAGGGTACCCTGAAATGCACAGTTCGGATGGTACATAATTTCGGATAATTATTATTATTATTTATTTTTTTTACATAATCAAATAAGAAAAACTTTCCTTTACAAATACATGTTGGTTGGAAAAAAAAAATATGTATAGATACAGATATAATGTATATTTCTATTCATTATTTAAGGTGTAAGGAGTTCCTGGAACCCTACTTTTAAATGCTTTCTAGTCTAGGCTCCTAATTCTTTAACTTGTAGAAAGTGGTGACAAAAAGGAAAATATAGCCACAGGAGGCCCTGATAGTCTAATAAAACCTGATAAAAAACTTGGCTCCAGTTTCACCAAGTCGGCTCTGATTATTATCGTTTGGCAAAAAGTGCTAGTACTCTCCTTTGCATCGGTTATAAATTACTATGTAATATTCTATTCTTTCTTATTTGAAACAAAGTAGTAAATACGTCCACTGACTAGGAGCATAAAGTGGTAGCAAAAAGAAAAATACAGTCAGGAGGATCTGAGTTTGATTACTACATATGTAACATATGTGTGGTATAAAAGCGAATAAAGACTAATTTCCAATAAGAAAAAATATTGGACCTTTCCATTTTAAATCAGGGCCTGTCCATTTTAAATCAGGGCCTGTCCATTTTCAGAAGCAACAAGCCCGGGCCTGTCTCTTAAAATAATTGCCTGTGAGCCTGACATACACTCGAAAACCAAAACCGACGCGGTTGCAAAAAATAATTCCGTCCCAAGCATTTTTCAGTACAAAAAACATCTCATGTTCTAAGCATCAACATTTCATTTTAATACGCCACACCTGTACAATTTAACATAACCTTTAACCTCACCAAGAAGACAGACTCTGTTCAATCTTGGCGACTCTCAGGACCTTCAGTCCTTTGATTTTAATTGAATGGTATGTATTTTTTAAATAATGGCTCATTAACATGATTAACGCATTATATTGTATTCCTGGTTATTTAGAGCTGCCACAGAAAGAAAGGATGGATATATATCAATCCGGGAACTTTTTCATAGTCTATTAGAATCACCGCATAGATTCCTATGCAATGGGCTTGGAGCATACTCTGTGACAGGATGTTGCATGGTTTACATTGGGACTTTAGTTTCTGTGAAGTTGCATTGTTTACACTGGAACAGAATTTCTGTAATTTTGCATTGTTTACACTCGGACAGCAGTTTCTTTAGTTTTGCATTGTTTACACTCGGACAGAATTTTCCATAATTGTGCATTGTTTACACTTGGACAGCAGTTTCTGTTATTTTGCAGAAACTTTTTCTATCAGGCAGAGCAGTTTTTATAATTTGACATTCCCAAAATAACACAAGGAAACAAAACCTGCTTTTCAACCAATTACTGCATGTCTGCACTGTTCATGAATGTAAAATTAAAACATTTATGTTTTGCAAGTGGCGTGTCGGTGAAAGAGCCTCGGATTACAGATTTGAGAGGTTGTGGGTTCGATCCTCGCTGGATCATGCTATTGAGTATGTATCCTTGTCATTCCTTGAGCACGATAATTAATCCACATCACTGGTTCTACCCAGAAAGCCATTACATTTTGCAAGCATTGTTTTTTTTAGCACTAAATTTTTATACATGTTTTGTAAGGCAACATGTTGTAATTTTAAATACAATGAGAACAACCAAAAAGCAGCAAGCTATGGTAATTTAAAATTTTTTTTAACTTTGAAGCAATAAATAATGTGCAGATTTTAGTTGGTTGTTACAAAATGTCACGGGTAGAGCGTATTGGTCGTACATAGCTCTTGTAAGTTGTGAGTTACACCCTAATCTATTGTTCGAGTTGAAACAGATTCACAATATCCATGATATATTCATGTAACACGTAAAAGCGTGCACATTTTAAGTGGCCGCCAGAGAGGCCGTGTAATAAGTTTAGTTTTGTGCTAATGCATGTAAACGTATAGGTCTTTCTTCCTTAAACGGCAAAGTTGTATAAGGGGCCTCTCGTGTAGATTCAATACTGCAGATTTAGCCACGTTTGTCACGGACTGAACGGGGGAAATAATGGTTTGGGCGTTATGTTTGCTATAAAACCCATTGTCTTCTAGTTCTTGCCGGGATTGATCGATAGTTACTTTGTTTGTAGCAGAGGTTGGACGGCAAAATTCACAGGCAACATGTGGTCAGTATTTATTTTATTAAATTGTATCGTACATTTGTATTCAGTGGGCGGCGCCATCTTGGTTGGCGGTTACGACATCCGGTTAGCATTGGTGTTTCTCAAACATTAACTTTAGACTAGCATATGTTGTTGAAGTTACTTTATTAGATGTAATTATTGTAATTGATCATTAATTGTAAAACAATATTAATTTGATAACAGTGAATAATAGGTGCATTAGTTAACGTTGGCGTATGACTCAGTGATTGTAGTAACAATGAGATGAGTGACTAGGATAAATGTTCGACGCGTATGCATAGCGTTGTATAATGTGGTCATTAGTGGACATGCGTGCATGCATAACTCAGTGAGTGTAATATATGAGTGATTTGATAATGTTTATATTACATGTATTAGGGGCATTGATTAACAGCGACGTACATGGCGTATACATGGCGTTGTAGAATATGTATACATTGCTACTCTTCATTAGTACAGCTTACATATATTTATTGAATAATGATTTGTTTGGGTAATGATAATTATGCAAGATTGTTATGTTTGTCAACCGACATCTAAAACGTATGTATAATTACAGCCTAAGCCATCCAGGTTTGGATATTCCGGAGTGGAGCTAAGCGTCCACGGATAACGTAACGAGCGGTGGAGACGGTCCCCGTACCTGCGCAGCATGGCCAAGTTTTATTAGCGACAACCCCCGGGACACAAGGTGGGCCCGTTATCAGTCCTCACTGGAGGAACATCACCCACAATCTCAGTGGAGGTTAACCATCATTACATCGCGTCATCAACCCTCACACAAGGCATTTGATGACAATCATCCATTGAATTCGCGCATCATCATCTTCATGAACTCTCGCGCATCACAGTTATCGCGCTAGATCATAAATCAACATTGTTATAACTTTAACAACACTTTAGTGTCTTATACATTCAGTATTTATAACAATACTAAGAACGTCTTAAACGTTTATGAGAACATTCTTTTCACAGTTAATCTGTGTATTCGCTTGTTTTTTTAGATAATTGTATATATATTTAACATATTTTAAAAGTTGCATTAAACTTATGTAAATGCATTCACCGTCATTGATTCTTTCCTGAGTTAGCCCCAACCACTAGGGTCATCATGTTATATAATGCTTTGTTTATAAATTATCGTATTTATTGTGCTGGGCAGTAACATGATATTATTGTAAATGGAACCTGTGCACATGCTGATCAAGCAAACTGTCTTCTAGTTGACATTTTTAAAAGGACTGGTTACTCATTTTTTAATTTTTTATAATATCATTTTTGCAATGGACATACTAACTTATAAATATTTGCAGTAAAGACATAGAAAGGGCTGGATCACTGGATGAAGGCACATGGATCACTGGATGATGGCAAGCGACACTCAAAGAAAGCTTTGTCTGCTTCATTTGTAGATCCATGCCAGTAAGTTTAACTAATATTTCCTTTTTGTGTCGCCTGCGTAGCATGTCAGATCCTTAGGGATATGTTCATGAACTTCACACACATCTAAACCTAAGCAATGTTGTTACATATGTCCAATAACTCTGACTTTTATTTTGGCGGAGTTGTGCTCCCTATGTTCATGAAACTTCATATTCATCTTACCAAACAAAATAGGGTTACCAATGACCAATAACTCTGACTTCATTTCAGCAGAGTTATGCCTGTTTTCATCAAACTTTGTACTTTCTGAAATAAGCACATGGCAGGTGACACTAGTGTTATCCCAACAGTAAACGTTTGGGGTATATAGCTATAAGACTGATGATTGCTTCGCTGTCTGGCTTGAGACAAGCATGTCTCTGCTTTAGCAGTTCTTGGCCAATGATCATTAAACTTAACTGGAAAATAATGCACCGATGTAATTGTAAGATAACTAGGTCATGGTTGGGCCAGACGGTCATATGTCAAGGTCATCATCATACTGGTATACCTTATCTGCACGATCCATCTTAAAATGTGTAGCTAAGTTTATCACATTTATCCAATTATTGGTTCAAGGTCATTGACATCTTGTTTCTATTGATTTCAGACTGACTTTGGATATATCGGAAGTACAAGAGGAGGACGACATTGATGATCCTAGCTACATACCAGAATACGATATTACTATCATGTAAGCATTTTGTAATGACAGTCAATGAAAATGAAGATATTATATGCCGTCACTTCGGAAAAAACAGTCGTCAATATTACTATAACCTGATAATGAATAATCTTGCCAGTACTACTATAACTCCAGTCTTTTGTACATACGAACATACGTTTCACTTTAAAAAAATATATATGCTCAGCTCTTTCGATTGTGGATGAACGTCTACAGATATTATTATAGTTTTTAGCTCGACTGATCAGAGATCAGCAGAGCTTATGCCGTGGTGCGGTGTCCATCATCCTTCCGTAACCTTTATTGTAGCGACTACTCCTCTGAAAATACTAAATGGATTTTCATGAAACTTTACAGAAATGTTGCCCATGAAGTCGTGTTGATCCTAGCACAAATTTATTTTGATGTAAAATCCAAGATGGCCACCACAGCTAAAAATAGATTTTAAAAAAACAAGATTGTAGTGACTACTTATTGAAAACTAAGTGATATGGGACTTTTTCTAAAATGATCAGCATGTCATGAGGTTGTCCTTGTTGAAAATCATTTCGATTCGGAGTTAAACATGGCTGCCATCGGCCATCTTTCTTTAGAGTTGTATAGTACAAACTTGTAGCGACACTACTTTGAGGATTTTTATGAAACTCCATAGGAATGTTGCTTTTGATGTCTAATCGATCCTAGCAAAATTTCAGGACGACCAGAAATACAAGACGGCCGTCACGGCAGAAAATAGATTTTTAAAGAAACAAGTTTGTAGCGACAACTTCTTAAAAAATATAACTGATATTGATATAGGACTTATTCTAAAATGATCAGCATGACATGATGTTGATCCTTGTCAAAAATTGTTTTGATTCGACATTAAACATGGCCGCCAGTGGCCATCTTTGTTTACATAGAGTTATATAATAAAAAGTTGTAGCGACTACTCCTCTAAATCTAAACAATGGATTTTCATGAAACTTCACAGGATTGCTGATCTAGCTATCAAAAACCTATCAGAAGAGTTTCAAGGTCATTGACCTTTTGTTTTATGAATTTGACAGGTGATTCAATGCCTATGATTGAAAACACATGGTTACAGCAGTAGGCTGCCCAAAATTCGCTGCACCAAAAACTTTGCTTGTGTTGCCTCGTTGTCATAGCTTAATTATTTTGTTGAAAAGAGCCACCAGTTTTGAAACTGTCAAGATTGCCATGTTTCTCGTTAAATGAAAAACATTAATCATTTCGAATTTCAGGCCAGAAGGAATAAATGATGACATTGACGAGTTAGCTTTTGAGGAGGCAGAGTTTGGTCAGGAAATAGAAAGAGAAGGCGACACAAGTCTAGAACAAATGGAATAGGTAGAGGAGGAGGTTGGGCCAGGATTAACAAGAATGAAATCGGAAGGAGACTGTGAGGAGTTGTTGGACGATATATGCTGTCTAGCTTATGTGGGCCAGCTTGTTACCCTGGCCAACACAGTGAGAGAGAAATGTTCGTTATGTCAGTCAAGATTGTCCATTGAAACAGAATGTATTGGCTCTGCTGTCTATTTTAAATGGGTAAATAATTTTCTTTGTTTACAGCTAAAAGTAAGAACTGTGAATTAGCTTATCATTATCCGCAACATTTTCAATGAGTTCCTTAGCTTTACTGATCTAGATCAGAAAAGCTTATGTTGTGGTGTGGTGTTTGTAAATCTTTTTGTTGACAAGTTTTCCTTTAACACATTACAGAAATATAGCACTTCATGTCTAGCTGATCACAAATAAAATTCAGGTCATTCAGAAAGACAACTGACCCATGGTCATGATGGTAATAACAAAATTATAGGACTTGGTATTTCAAGTAACAGACAAAATATTTGTTGACCTGTCCTTTTAGTGAAAAAAGTATGCCTGTTTTTATAAATGTTTTTTTTCTGTTTACAGATCTGTCCCCAGAAACATATTGAGCATAAGGGGAGACTTCACAGTGGTGACCTACTCATAGCTTCTGCCTGTGTGATGTCGGGGAACAACTTCGGCAAGTTATCATTGTGGTCGAAAATGCTGAACCTTGCTTTTCCGAGTGCTTCTGCCTTTCACAGGATACATACTTGTTATATCGTTCCTGCTGTCGACAAGGTTTGGGAGGATCATCAGACAGAGGTAATCGAAGGATTCCAAGGAGAGGAACTGATATTGATGGGTATGTCTTCTTTGACAAACAGTAATTATAGGTCTCTGAAAATATATGAATACAAGTGATGAATACAAGTTATGAACCAATAATTTCTGTAATTGTGTGGCGAAAGTAGAATATGTCTTTTATTTATTTCGCTTTCCACCTAGTTTTAAACAGGCCTCAGTTTCTTAGTTTGTTTGGTATTTTACGTCATCTTCAACACATATACGGTTATATATGACTTTCGATTTTTTGTGGTCGAGGCAGTCCATCCACTTTTCCTGGGTAAAACCAGTACCGCACACCTCCAGCCATCCGTAAGAATCGACACTTCCTCACAAGTCGAGCTCCCAGTGGGATTCGAACCCGCATCAGTGAGAGGTGAAGGTTTACAATGCAACGTCGTTGACCATTCGGCCACGGAGACGTTAATGTGTAAAATATATTAAAACGAATACAAAATTTGCATATGGACACTAACCGTAAAGAAGCGATGAACTCAGAGTCATAGTTTACCTATACAATATCTTTTACAAAACAGACATAAGTGGCTTTTAGATATCAGGCTGTTGGTAATTTTCAAACTTTGATTTTCTCTACTAGAAGCTCGATTTTCTCTACTCAAAAGTCGATATTATCCACTCAAAACTCAATGTTCTCTACTCGAAACTCGATATTTTCCATTCGAAACTCAATTTTCTCTACTCGCGAAACTCGATATTCTCTACTTGATTTTCTCTACTTGAAACTCGACATTATCTACTCGAAACTCAATACTTAGAAAATGTGTACATCTTACAAAAGGAGTATGTAAGGGAACTTTGGAAATCGCCGAACACGTTCAATACAAAAAAATAGTGCAGTCTTGGTTTGATTCATGATCGGTAGTGAAACATGCTTGTTACCGTTCACGCTCTCTATCTTGAATTGTAAATAAATGCATATAGCATTATATTAGCACTTTATATTACGCTTTATTTATCTCTGTATCATTTTGAATTTAAAACCGCATGTAATATTTAAATAAAACATTGAGATTTTAATTTTCTCCTAATTTTTCAAATATATTATTGGTGCAATATAATCAATATAATCATGCGCTTGAACAAGTGTGAACTTTAGAAAGTGAGTACAAAGGACAAACAGGAGATGTAACAGTCACATAACGCAGAAATGTACCAGTCAAATAACGCAGAAATGTAAGTCACATAACGCAGAAATGTAACAGTCACACACCGCAGAAATGTAACTGTCACTTAACGCAGAAAACGAGCACGTGAAGTAATTTTAAAAGGCGATCAGGAAAAGTAGAACGCAAAATACTCATTATCTCTGCACTTAACGAATGCCAATCCCCAGACTTAAATATTGCATGAATCAGTAAAGCAAAACAATCAGCATTTCCAACTTTTCAAAACTCCCAATCATAATAATTGCTATGGTACATGAATCGTTGCTGATGTTCCATTTTAGTTTGAAAAAACATACAAAATATTTATATTTCAAGTAGTTTTCAATATTGCCAATCGTTATATTATGACTCTCGTAATAAACAATGACGTGTTTTAGTTTGAAAAACATATAAAACATTTATATTGCTAGTTATCAATATTGCCAATCGTTACTATTATGATTGTCGCTATAAACAAAGACGTGTCTGATTAATCGACCAGTCTGTACCAAAACAGTTTCAATCATCCAAACCTCTCACGAGACTTCTCTCCAGATTAGCATTTACATCAACTATGCATGTGCTTGTTTATCATTCAATTGCATTAAATTCCTTAGAGATAGCATGGATATGCCACAAACAATTGCCTAGAAATTGTCTTTCTATGGTGAAATGTTGTATGTATACCTGAGGCGTTATTTGACGGAAAGGCACGAAGATATCCGACACGTTCAGTAGTACGACCTTAGTATGACCTTTCCACCCAAACCAATCTTTTTAGGTTGGCTATGAGGTAGAGTGGTCTTAGGCGCCGGCTATTGTGCGAAGCGCTGTATCGAAGTTGTTGTCCTAGGTGCGGGGACGCCTACCTAAAGCCCATTGGGACGGTGGCGTTTGATGTTTGTCCATGATCTTTCTTGTCGTGCCCTTAATGGTTTATTCTCTTACTGCTCTGGCTTCTGCAAAGTCATTGAGTACCTTCATTGTGGCTTTCTAGGCTATTGTTTTTTTGTATTATATTTACACGAGCATATTTGTGTTTTACTTATATTGCCTATTGATGCTGCCTTGTTGGTTAGAGATTAGATCATGACGGGGATTTCTTTATTTACACTGTCCTGTTTTAATGGGATGACAGTAGGGTAAGTGTGAGGTTTGGTGCACCCTAGAACCGGTTTAAACCCCAAGTGGCCTACTTTGCCACTGACCGTTCCAAGGCGGTAGCCCTATTGTCAACCCTTTTTGTGTTTGTGATGTCGTTTGCATTTATTATTGCTTTTGCCTTCTTGTTTGTCTGTTTGCGTGTTTGTTTCTGTGTTTTGTGGTTTACTGTCCTCCTTGAATGCTACTTTCCCTGTCCGATCTTTTTATATTATTCTTCGAATTCATTGGTAAGTGGTTTGTACAAAATTTTCTCCACATATAATAGTTAGTGTTTGTACTTGTATCTTATAGATCCTACGTTACAGAAAGTTCGTTATTCTGGATTTAATGCTCTTAAAAATATTATAATATACCTAAATTCAGTGTATAAGTATTGATCTGGTGTCTTTCTATGGTAAACTGTTGTATATATACATGACGTTATAATCATGTAAAGTGAATCCTCTATCGTATAAATTATATGCTACGGTTGTCGTTATTTGACGGAAAGGCACGAAGATATCCGACACGTTCAATAGTACGACCTTAGTATGACAAGTCCACCGAAACCAATATTTTTAGGTTGGCTAGGTGGTAGAGTGGTCAAAGGCGCCGGCTATTGTGCGAGGCGCTGTGTCGAAGTTGGTGTCCTAGGTGCGGGTTCGAATCCGCTGGTTAGTGGTTTGTACACAATTTTATCCACATATAATATTTAATGTTTGAACTTGTATCTTATAGATCCTACATTACAGAAAGTATATTTGTATACATATATATGGTGAAAAACACATTTATACAGTGCTACAGTTTATAAAAACCCAAGCGCTTTCGGCTTTACGCCTTCATCAGGGGTACACAAACACGAAAATAACAAATACGAAACAAAAAAACACTAAAATACACGGCAGTTTAAATAAAACTCTTTAAAAAAACAACTTATCGTTTGGCAGTGTTGTAGAAACTGGTTACTTTGAATAGACACTCTGGAGCCAAATGTGATTCTAATAAAAGAACATATCTGGTTGGCTGAGGGTAAAACTGTAACCTGACATTTAGTTGTGAAGAGAGAGTAAAAATGTGAAAAAGATAACACAAACCCTACCTCAAAACCTAAAATCTAAAATCGATAGGATAAGGTATAAAGCAACTCCAAAGCTAATAAAAACAATGAGTAAGGCTAGACAAATTAAATAAAATGAAATAAATGGAGATATTTTGATCAAGGGAAGTAACAAATGTACTAATAATAGAACATTGCTGGTTGGATGAAAGTAAAATTGTACGCTGACATTTATGATTAGTTATGAGGAGAGAGTATATGAGTGATTAACCCTACCTCTGTACCTAAGACAAAGAATCGATACTGCAGGATTTAGCAAAAACAACTCCCAAGTTAATTGAATAAGGCTAAAACAATATATTAATGGAGAAAATTGGATCAAGGGAAGTAATAAAAACCGGAGTATGTGTGTTTACATTTATATATTCTGTAAGATGTATCTAGTCCCCTTTGTTGATTCCTACTGGATGTTTTGTGTTTAAGCGTCTTATCCAGTACGTTTCACGCAATTAACGTTCTGCGTCGGTCCAATTAAGATTGTGTTCGATGCATGTCAGAGACAAGTCGTTGAACGTGTGGCCTTCTGAACTGAAGTGTTCGGCCGCTGGCGACCTAGCAAACCTACGTAATTTACAGTCGGAGCAATGGAGGTTAAATCGGAGGTTCAACGCCTGCTTTGTTTCACCGACATACTGTTTTTTGCAAATCAAGCACGTCATTAAGTAGATGACGTTTGCGGATTTGCAGTTTGTGACACTTTTGATTGTGTTTTTGGCACCGAGTGAAGATAAGAAATAGTTTGCGGGAGACATGTCGATGTATGGCAAGGGCCTGACTGTCCTGTGGTTTGAGTATTGGAGTCGGGTTTCAACTTGGCTGCAACAAGAATGTCGCGGAGACTTTTAGGTCTCCTGTACGCAATATTGGGTTTTCTAGGCAGCATTTTGTTCAGACGTTCTGACTCCTCTATGTGTGACCAGTGTTTATCAATAATATGTTTCACATTGGGAATGTCAAGATGGTATGTAAGCACGAAAGGTAAAGTTTGCTCTGAACTGCTTGTCTTCGACTGGTATTCAAGGAGTTCTTTTCTGTTGAGGCTCCGTGCTTTGTCTATTGCATTGACAATGTCTGTCTTGCAGTAACCTCGCCTTGTAAGGTACTCCGAAAGTTCGCTTGCTCTGATTTCAAATGTATTAGTGTTTGAACATATTCGTCTGATACAAAGTGCAAGACTGAACGGTATGTTCTTTCAGCAGTGTTTAGGGTGGCAACTGTTGGGCAGAAGGTACTGGTGTGTCTCCCGCACATGTACATACATGCATACATACATGTACATACATGTCTCCCGCAAACTATTTCTTATCTTCACTCGGTGCCAAAAACACAATCAAAAGTGGCACAAACTGCAAATCCGCAAACGTCATCTACTTAATGACGTGCTTGATTTGCAAAAAACAGTATGTCGGTGAAACAAAGCAGGCGTTGAACCTCCGATTTAACCTCCATCGCTCCGACTGTAAATTACGTAGGTTTGCTAGGTCGCCAGCGGCCGAACGCTTCAGTTCAGAAGGCCACACGTTCAACGACTTGTCTCTGACATGCATCGAACACAATCCAAATTGGACCGACGCAGAACGTAAATTGCGTGAAACGTACTGGATAAGACGCTTAAACACAAAACATCCAGTAGGAATCAACAAAGGGGACTAGATACATCTTACAGAATATATAAATGTTAACACACATACTCCGGTTTTTATTACTTCCCTTGATCCAATTTTCTCCATTTATATATTATTTTAGCCTTATTCAATTAACTTTGGAGTTGGTTTTGCTAAATCCTGCAATATCGATTCTTTGTCTTAGGTATAGAGGTAGAGTTATTCACTCACATACTCTCTCCTCATAACTAATCATAAATGTCAGCGTACAATTTTACTTTCATCCAACCAGCAATGTTCTATTATTAGTACTTTTGTTACTTCCCTTGATCAAAATTTCTCCATTTATTTTATTTTATTTAATTTGTCTAGCCTTACTCATTGTTTTTATTAGCTTTGGAGTTGCTTTATACCTTATCCTGCAGGATCGATTTTAGATTGTATGTGTTGAGGTAGGGTTTGTGTTATCTTTTTCACATTTTCACTCTCTCTTCATAACTAAATGTCAGGGTACAGTTTTACCCTAATCCAACCAGATATGTTCTTTTATTAGTATATCATTTGGCTCCAGAGTGTCTATTCAAAGTAACCAGTTTCTACAACACTGCCAAACGATAAGGTTTTTTTTAAGAGTTTTATTTAAACTGCCGTGTATTTTAGTGTTTTTTTGTTTCGTATTTGTTATTTTCGTGTTTGTGTACCCCTGATGAAGGCGTAAAGCCGAAAGCGCTTGGGTTTTTATAAACTGTAGCACTGTATAAATGTGTTTTTTCCGCATCTATTAATTTGTTCCAACATTTTCGTATCCCCTCGGGGATCCAGTGCTGTTTGAAAGGTATTTTGTAGATGTATGTATTTATTTTCTCATCTTATATATAAGGGTGAGAAAAGTGACAAGACAAGTGGCTTGACGCGTACATTAAAAGTGTAAAGGATGATATAATCAATGGCTTAAAGAGAAACTTCAAAATGAATGTCACACAGAGAGAGGTACAGGCAATGAGAGAGCTTTTAAATGACGCCTCGATTGTTATTCGCCCGGCAGATAAGGGTTCTGGTATAGTCGTCATGGATACTAATAAATACGTAGACATGCTTCAGAAGGAAATGTCCAACAGCGACACATATTCAGAGGTCACTGATGACAAAACGCGAACAGTAGAGAATAAGGTCAATAAATTAGCTACTGAAATGTACAAAAAAGGCTCTATAACAAACGACATGAAAGGATACCTTACGACATCAGGGGGTACTTCTGGTAAGCTTCAAGGCAACCCAAAACTACACAAACAAGGCATGCCACTACGGACGATAGTAAATGGAAGAAACCATCCTACAGAAAAAATGGCAGAGGTAGTGGAGGAGGAGCTACGAGAACATGTTACATCCTTACCAACTTATATTAAAGACACCACGGACTTTCTCAAGAAGTTAAGTGACATTACTCAGCCCTTACCAAGCAATACAATTATCTTCTGCCTAGATGTTAAAACCCTTTACCCAAGTGTGCCCAGAAAAGAGGCTAGATGCGCAGTCGAAAAAGCTCTTAACCAACGCTCAAATAAGTCAATCCCCACAGAGGATGTACTAAGAATGATGGACACTGTTCTTGAAAATAATAATATCTCCTTCGGTGATAAGCGATATGTGCAAAATGAAGGAACCGCCATTGGGTCTCACCTAGGAATGAATTACGCATCAACCTACCTCGGTAGTCAGAACTTTTTAGGCGGACGAACAAAGCCCCTCTTGCTTATTTCCGGTTTGTGGATGACGTCTGGGGATTATGGACGCACGGTATAGAGTCACTGCGTGACTTCCATTCATTAGGCAACCAAATACACCCAAGGATCAAGCTGGAGCTCAGATTTTCTACTGATCGCCTTGAGTAAACGTCGTGAACGTCAAAAAGTGTTTACTTTCAAAAAACGAAATTGACATCGTCAGTTATGACGTCGCGTAAGTAAAACGCTGACATTTTAAATAAAAAATGCTAACATTTTAAATGAAAAAATGATTCGCGTGATTTTCGAGTGTGATCTGACCAATTGGGATTGTGGTCTATGCAACAAAGGGATATATCCGAGAAAACATGTCCTGTACAGCAGAGATGTTCTGCGACTGGCGACCCGGCGAGTTTGCGTGTGTTGATGTCAGATCTATGTAGGTTAATTATTTGGATTAGAGGTAGTTTTGTTTCACCTACGTACTATTATATATGAGCCATGTAAGCCAATAGAGCGTCCGCAGTCCTCTAACGCACCTGTGCTATATTGTTTAATTAAATACAATCATATTGTTTTCTTTTCGCTTGAGTGAACTGGTTTATACTCTCACCGAACGTTTTGCCGCTGACCGTTCCAAGGCGGTACCCTTATTGTCAACCATTTTCGCTTTCTTTGCTTGCATTTCTCCTTGTAAATATTGTTTATTTTTGTATGCTTGTTTTTGGTCGACTGTGTTCTGTGAATGCTACATTTCATGTTCGACTTTTAACTACTTCCAGTCTTGTTGTTTGGTCTGTGCACGGTGGAATATATACTGGGCTTGGCTCTTGAGTACATTGCCTTGAAATTGTGTTGCCTTTGTTAATGTTTACGGTATTATATAAACATTGCATCCCGATGATGGTGACAGTGCATATTGTCAACCTGAGGAAAATCATTTCGACCGAGGCGAAGCGGAGGTTGACATTATTTTTTTCAAGGTTGACAATATCTACTGTCGCCCTCACTGGGATGGAATATTAATTTATTATACCGAGAAAGGGGAAGAAATATAAAAAGATCGGAAGTTGTTTTGGGGAATTGAAACATGTAATAAAAAGGTCCATTTCGTTCTTAAAAAAGTGGATGTTTTTATTTATTTATTAACCATTTTTGATTTAAGTACCACGTTACTGTCAACAAATACAGTATTCATATCCTTAAAAAGATATACAACATTTTAGAAACATAAATAACATAATACATAATTTACACTAATAGAGTGTTCAACGATTCATTTGTGCATATCGTGTTGGCCATGAGAAAAAACAATATCTATTTATAAACGTTGACATTGATTTCGGGATGGCGATTGGGAGGGTAACATTAAAACAAATGCTGCCCTCCAGTGACGTCACTCCAGGGTGTGACATTACAACAGCGTACGACAGCGTGAAATGTTAAATAGCAGTCTATGGGAATTTAATATACTAGTCTAATGCTATTGTTTTGTCATTATTATCTGATGTGCTATCTGAGTACTATTTTCAACCTCGTTAGCATATCATTAAAACAAATGCTGCCCTCCAGTGACGTCACTCCAGGGTGTGACATTACAACAGCGTACAACAGCGTGAATTGTTAAATAGCAGTCTATGGTAATTTAAGATTGACATGAGGTATACTAGTCTAATGCTATTGTTTTGCCATTATTATCTGAAGTGCTATCTGAGTACTATTTTCAACCTCGTTAGCATATATTTTGAATTGTCTCCTTGGCTGTCGCAAATACAAGACGTTGTTTCCATACGTTAAGGCTTCGTTTGAGTATTTATTTTTCTTACCCAGTAATCATACTATTGATTATCGTATTTTAACGGTTTCTCATTCTTTGCTTTCGGATTAACTGGTTGGAAATTATACGGCTTCAATTTGATTTTAAGAAGCTTTTGTCTAATCCCATACAAATTTAAAACGAAGCCATTGTGCGAGATTTGGCAGTAAACAAGCCAATTAACATAACTTAAATCCTATAACGTGGTGTCTGTTAAGTTCCCCTCCATGGGGACTTTATAGCATATAATGCATTCACTAAACAAAAGGAGCCATACTTTAACCGTTGATGTTTTTTTTGCGCCTGGAAACGTGTAAGAATTGTGAAAGTCGTCACAAAGGTCACACTTGAAATGTAACATTCACATAGCATGTGAAGCACGTGAAGCTGTTATTAAACTGTTTATACATACATACACTCTTCTCTGCGAATAGAGAAAGTCGAACGGTACAGGTGCAGTCAACAAGACGTAACTCCGGAACCATCATCATCAAAGTAGTATGTTACAGGTAAAACTATGAAAATTCAAAGACTGTCTGGGAACTATACTTGCCCATTGTTTTACTCATAAATATTCCATTGAACAGCGAAACGAATCGTAGCGTTCAACGTTTCTAATATTTCCAAACTTCGTATATTAAGCAATATTAATTGTATAGGTTTATAGCTTTTGTTGAAATTCCATTTTCGTTTGAAAAACATTTAAAATATTTAAATGTCAATTAGGTTTCAATTTTGTCAATCGTTACTATTATGTTTTATTAATATGCAAATTTCCTGTACCAAAATCGATTCAAGTATCTAGATCTATCGTGAGATACATTAATGCTTGCATTCGCATTCAGCTATGCAGGTTCTTATTTATCATCCATTTGCATTTGATTCTCTAGAGATATCAAGGAAATCTAACATGTATGACTTTAGTACGTTGAACTTATAACATCTGCTTGTCACATACTTTTGCATTTTTGGACGGTGCCTTCTGGCGCACAAAAAATTTCTATTAGAAACCAAAGACCACCAGATTACAGCGCGATAAATGTAGTATCATTTGCAAGACTGTAAATGGGCAAAAGATCCGTATATTGACAACATATTCCTTTTTTGATAAATATGTAAGCGTTGGTAAACATTGAGTGATTTTAATCTAAGTTTAAGAAAAAGGCTGTTTTTGAAGGATTTTGATCCTGTACAAATTATTGCGCATATGTCTTATAACGTAAACAAGCGTCAACATGAGGTGGAGAGTAAAAGCCGTACCGTACCATTACCGTACATTCCGAAATATAACGAAAACAGCAGGTGCCTATTACGGAAAATACCCAAAGTAACAATTAATAGTTTAGTAACGAATCTAATAGAAATTATCGGTATATTATCAGTGTATGAAGTATGTATGTACATGTAACGACAAACGATAATGTGTATTAATTTATTTATATCATATATTAGAACAATTAGCATGCAAACATGAAATATATACATATCAGATGTAATTGGATAATAAATAATATCCGTGCCGTACCGTACATCATTTGTGTATGTAATACCGCCTCAATGCTGATGGCGATGGACATTGTAAAATGTTTATGCTTTAATAAAAAAATGAATTGAAAAAATTGAATTGTGTAACAGTTATCACAAATAAAGATGTAATGTAATCTACATTATTAAATAAATATCCAAAATTGGGTCAATGACATGACCAATAAATTAATGACACTAAATAATTAGTGAATTAAAGGTGTGACAAACACTTAAGCAGATTGCAAGTGGCATTCACAAATCTCAACACAGCAGAATACATGACTAATGCATGACTAATTAGCAATAATTATACCAATAATAAAGATTATCCTTGGCAAACACTTGTTAATCTATGGACACCTTGTCTGTAAAATATTGATATTGATGTAATTAAGCTTGTTTTTAATAATTACATGCACATTTGAAGTGAAAATAATTCGATTACCATGATATTAAATTCAAACTTTTTTATCACATTATATCAAGGTAACTTTCAAAACCCATGCATAAATTCACAAGAAGAAGTGATTATATTTACTAAGTACTACGGACATCCCTTTATCAAACCAATTATTTTCATCAATTCAATTCAGTGCATTTCAATATTTTATCTGGCATAACATTTACATGTTTATTGCCTAAACAAGGCGGAATACAATACACCATATTTCAGAAAAGAGTACAAGTACAAACAAACATACTTCATTTAGAGAATGAATACATATATTACAGTGGCATAATTATTATAATTATTACGTTCTATCAATGGCAGTTATCACATCTTATTACTATTATCAATATTGTGTTTAAAAAGCATTTATATTTAAGGAATTTAGAACAATACTACCGTTATATCAGACTACGTGTATTTATTATTATTATTATTTTATACTTATCCTAATTCAGTGAAATTTGTTTTGTTTTAGCCATATTGCCGCCGAAAACGCAGAAAGCCTGTTTTTCAGACATTCAATGGGCAATAACTCTGTCATGTATAATTGAATCTGATTGGTTTCGAAAGGAACCGAGATATCATGTATACGTATGTTGTGACCAACTTTCTCTGACATTTTCATTTCGTAATTATTCCCCTTTGGCACTTATAACATTTCTACATAACTTCACGTTTTGTCCGCCGCCGATTATGCGGAGTGATATAGAATTGCCATTGCCCTTCTGTCCTTCCATCCGGTCCCATAACTTTGGTAACGCCTCATCCGATTTCAATAATATTTTGCACAAATGTTCCCCACCTTTGTATGCAAACCAGTGTCATCGGAATTGATCTTGATATATACTTTCTGAGTGGCACCGCCCATCTTTGATGTTGTCAACGGGGATCAAATAAATACCATAATAATAGTCGTTAATAATGTACGCATAGTCATACTGAAAGGGAACCCCATCTGCCCAAGCTCATAAGTTCTCAAGATACTTTATATACTGAACAAAACAGTTTAGCACGGCTTTGTAGGGACACAGATTAAACATATGAATTGATATAATTGATATATAATTGATATAATTGTTTGAAGATATTAAAAACGATAGGAAAGGATGTGATTTTCATATATATATTTTTATTTTATTATTTTCTAAGCGGCGTATCACAATAACCTCCAATATATTAAACAAACTTATTGCTTTAAACAAATTTAATGTTTGACATTGACACGAATTGCCTATTCTGTCAATGTTTAAACATCGCTGAAACGTGTTCACAAACGATTGTTATTTTAAAACAACAACATTCCACATTTTGTAATTTTAAAATTACCCACCACCAATTGAAATGAGAACGATTTTTGATAACCATGATAACCTTTAAACATATATTCCCATCCTATTTGCCTAATTTATTATCACCGACTTTGTTTACAAATGAGTTTGTAGCACTATTCTGGCCATTTACCCTAACCTCATCGGGTTTATATTGTGCCCTATACATATCTGGTGAACGAGATTTGACGAGCATCCATCGTTTCAAGCCCCAAAACCAAGTTTTGATCTCGCAGAATAGAAACCTGCTAAATATATTTTAATTCGTATCCGTCATGCATTTTATGTATATAAGCACTTTCTAACAAGCTGTATATCTATGTCAATCTCTCAACGAACCATAAACATAAACTTCGTATTGCCTTTAAAGAAACAAACCCGCCAAATAACGACAAACTTACACTACTTAACCGTTTATTAAAACTCTATCCAGATGTTCAGGTCAAATAATAATGGATAAGTGCAGATCAAAAGTATAGGCTAAGGTTCTTAAAATAAGCGTAAAATGAATTATGATATGGTAACTCTTAATTTGACCTTGCAGTTTCGGGGTTTGGCCTGGCTGGTAAAAGCCGTTTATATTGTTTCTATAGATTTTGAATTTTGAAAATGAAGATATATATATAAATATATATATACCTATTCAAAATATATTGCAAAATATTGAATGAATTGTGCACTTTGAGTGACATGATATCAAACAGTTTTGGCTATAGGGCCAAGCAAAAATATCCAATATGGCCGCCAAATTTAAAATGGCCGCCAAAAGTCCTGAAATTTTACCTACTATCTTTAGAGATATATAATAACACTAAAATTCAATAAGTATTGTCCAATTTAATGTAAACATATTCACTGTAATAGTACAATTCAATTAGTATAGACTTGATGCTCAAAATTTCAGTTTAATAGTAAAATAAAATAAAAAAATTGTGATAAAAAATATAATTTTCCAATATAAAACCATATTTTTACGTCCATCGGGTAGATTTTAATGCTATTTGTGGTATTTTCAAATGACTAAATACATCACAGATACATGTTGATATAATAATCACTTATTATATTCTCTCTGTTCATTTATTTAGTGAAATCCAATCCACTACCAATACCTAATTGGTAATTATTACAACTGTGTAAATATTATGGTTATCTACTTTCAGTTTGACAGATTTAGTCTCTGATAAAAATGTTAATATTACTCCCAAGCTTTTCATCTAAATAGTATGTCTTTATGCATGTGCTTTATAGCAAGAATCCTGATTAAATCTACTGTTATTTTAGTCTCATATTTGTAAACGCTGATCATTGTTTTAGGTAACTATTACTGACAAAGAACAGAAGCCTACAGGTGTCACAATACAACATGCACTCATGGTGAGATTTTGTAATTTGATATTGAATGAGTACTACAGTGCAAATCCTTTTCAGACCAAATATTACATGGATATGCAAACTGACATCCTGCTCCCTCGATCCCTTTTACACATAACTTTAAAGGGACACACTGCAATCTTAAAACACGGGGAGACCCATTAGATTTTCCACATAACTTGCATATTTGCAAATCATTAATATTAATTACTATAATAGGTCAAAGCAAACTGCTTTCACATATTACTAACTGATGAATATATTCCACCAATAATATATTTAAATATATGGTATAATAAACATATGGTATAATAAGAAAGAAAATTTACAACTCAACATTTTTGTTTAATTATATTCAAACAAATTTAAAGTTGAAATGAAATCGAGCTGCTAATTTTACGCAGCAATTCACGCCGAACATAAGCTAAACAACAGAAATAAACCAGCAGATAACGTCGGTTGCCATGATACGCCATTCTATGGTGAAGACCACACTGTTGTGATGTTTGGAGGGCTACATATTGAACTAGCAGCTATGAAAACACTGGGTGCCTGGTTGGAGGGCAGTGGATAGACCTCTGCCATAACACAAGCCAATATTGCCACATCTGGCAAAGCATATTCGTTCCTTAAAGCAAGTCATATATCACGAACACGACATGCACACTAAGTCACTGCAAGCATCTTGTTCATTTTGATGACAAAGGCAGACCGCATGTTTCGGGCCAAAACCATATTAAAATGATATATATGGCAAATGTTAAAATTTAGTAACAATATTTGACCAGTTTTAAATGATTATATTAATGTTAAAACTCATTTTACTATAATTAAAAAAAATCATATTTTCAAATTTCCGTGTTTGATATTTGCTCCAAGTAAGATGAAGATTCGGTAGAGGGAGTTGTTGACGGTTAAAACATGGCGGCCATGTCTTACGGTAAAAGAATGGTAGGTCAATTTTTTTAAGTGTGATTGTAAATGGCAGAAGTGTTTCTAAATGAATATGTTGAAGAACATTGGAAAACATATATGTTATAAGTAAACAGTATAACAACTGAAGAATACAGTTTAAACCTCAAAAGCACGCATGATTACTCCAACCGCACACTCGTGACCCTGAAACATTAACCTTGAAGATTACATTGATGGCAAATTCAGTTTCCTTTCATCATCGATTTTATAACGATTAGGATGCATTCATGCGGGCATCTATTTATTATTTAAACATCATTTTGAAACATAGGTTTATTAGTATTAGCGACTTCGGTCCGGAATCTCAGCGCGCACCAACGTTCACAAGTTTCCGCTATCATGTAGCAATGCAAAGGCATTTTTCAAATTAGAAAATATTGGGAAACTGATTAGTATTTTTAAATAGTATCATCAAAATAGTCCATTGAGGAAAAACAATAGGGTTATGAACAACACCACATACCAAAAACAAATTGTCTGTCCAACAATTGCCATTTTCCAATTGTTCTGGAAAAAAAACCTAGCTGATAAATATTGTTTTTCCCTTGAAATAAAGTCATACAGATGTTTATTTACAAAGTAATGTGTCAAATGAATGTTTCTTTCCCTTTTCCTTTGAATTATTTGCTACTATTTCCACAATTTGGTGTTAAACCTGTCATTTTTGCTATGTAAACAAATGAGTACTCGCGTTAGATGGCCTATATGACTTATCGTGACAATGTCAAGGTCAGATTTGCACAATTCTGAAAACAGAGTAAATTAGCCTAAAAGGGCTCAAAGTTCTCTTGATGAATGATAACATGTGTATAAATATTAAGTGTTATTTCAGTGAAGAATTCATGAGAATTATTAGTCGGAACAAGTTTCTAGTTCAAAATAAGACTCGAAAAAGACGAGCTTGTTTGTAGTACCGCGCATGCGCATTACCGCCACATGACAATAATTGTCGTTTCTGAATGTTAGCAGGTGTTGAAAAATGCGCAAATACATCATGAGTACGTCATTTTTGTGAGATTATATATAAAACAAATTGAAGACTAATTATTGAAGTACTTTATTTGTACATGTACATAAATTAGACCGTAATCATCCGATTTAATACTGAACTTCAGAAAACCGCACTTCGCTTCCATTTGTTTTTCATCTACCAATAAATAATAAAGGCCACGAGGTCAATTACGTAATTTATGCAGTGTTTCTTTTCTATATTGAACATAAAAAGTTCCGCTTTTTAGTGTCTTAGCACTTAAAAGGTGCGTAATTTGACGTACTCAACTCCAGGTTGGGATATTCCTAAATTCTAAATATAGCTGACGCAGCGCCAACTATCGGGTTTTGCATTGCTATTTTCATTGGTAACGCCAATTACGTTGTAGACACGGGTCATTCCAGCGCTCTGTAAACCATAAATAAATTATTTAAATTGAAAACATGCTTTCCAACAATTTTTAACTCGTGGAATGTTACAAATTAGTACTTTTTTTTTGAGAACGAGGGCTCAAAACATGGGAGGGTGGATCAACTTTCTGGGGGTAGTTGTATCAGGTGTGTGAAATAGGTACGGTTTATGGGGCAAGAAGTATATAAACAGGCTTGTACCTAAACCAGTGTGATATTTCAGAAAAGAAATACAGTAAGGCCTAAAAAAAATGATGTTTCCTGTTACATGCCCAAAACAACGGGGGTCGGTAGGTCGAATTTTTTTTTGGGGTGGGGTAAGAACTCAATACCAGTTCGTTTCAAATTATATATAACAGCACTATCAGTTTAAAGACTTTAAGTTGACTGCTGCATAAAACACAGACCTAATAACAAATAATTTGGACACGAAGAAAATGATCTAAATTTCACGTGGCAAAGTGCGAACATTTCACAAAATATTTCCCAACTTTAAACACACATATGAAGAGTTTTATAGATACAAGTTTCATTCATGCCAAAATCGCATCACACATTTAATTTTCTTTCCAATGATAGTATTTTGCTTTCTCTTACATTTAGAGCAAAAAAGGAGTTTGACAGAAACTTTGACTATGTCAAAACTTTGATTTTGAAGAGAAAAGTGAACTTAACTTTAAACATCTTTTTATACAATTTCTTATTTTGAAAATAAACAAATTATTATAATCCCATTTTGCTATTCACTATGAATCTTTTGAATGTATTGTCATCAAACTCAGTGATTAATTAAAAGAGAAGATAGAAGGAAAAGTTAAGGTGACATGCTATTTTGGTTACTTCATTCAGGTTAAGGTAGGAAGTTTCCTATCTGTTTATTAATATGTATGTGCATAAAACAAGTCTATTGTTTGTGTTGAGTTTCTTAGGTACACATAGAGAGCTGCAGATACGGGTACTCTGTAGTCATAAAATATTAGGGATTCCGGGAAAACTCCCAAATTTCTACCCAAATCGTCTTATGTGTAGCTGACGAGTGCATTGCGGACAGTAGCTGATGTAAACAACACGCGATATTCGCAGTAGGTCTATATGCTTCTTGCTAGTGCGTTCAGTTTTGAGTGGAAGTTTAAAAATAGAGGTATCACATGATATGTATAACGGGGAAACCACTTCCAAAAAAAAAAGTATATTTTCATCCATTGAAATCTTCCGAATCGTAGAACATCCATCATCTATCTTAGTTTTAAAATAATATTTAACCTTCGAAATTTCAAACAAACATAACAAGCTTATGGCTAAGCAAAATATGCTTTGAAAAAAAAACATGATGATAATATTGAATGCAAATGGCAGACATTTTGTGTAATCCGCGAATGTGGGTCGCAGGTAAAACGCGTATATAACACAATATTCAATCGATTTTGAATTTATTTCTTCACAACAAGTAAATTGAAACATTTATCTTGAGATTTATATACATTTTTGACTTCGTATGCTTGATTCTGATGAGAAAAGCGAACTTCAAATCGACAACTTTCAATGACAAAAAGACGTATGCATTTAAAATCGAAAACGGAAACGGTCATTGTTTAGCGACGGGACTGGTATAATAATTTGCGTCGTCATCGTCGCAATATTTTTACCGCTATAAAAAAGAAATTACCTTTATAAAAACTACGATCGGGTCGGTCGATCGGGTAACAGGAAACAACCCTTTTTTTCGGGTCGGTCGGTCGGGTAACAGGAAACAACCCTTTTTTTTAGGCTTAAAGATATGCAATGCTACAGTGCAAGTAGATTTTCAAAATCCACTTGCCCTACCCAAATGTCAATTGCCCCAATTGCCCCACTTTCAAAAGTCACTTGCCCAAAGTTGAATACTTCTCTATAATTACTTTTTTTTAAATGTCATAACTTGTTAGATGATTTCAATGAAAAATTAATGCCTTAAATTAGGAAGGATCACAGCTATAGGTTGTTACCAGTATGCATATATATCAAAGTTTTCCTCCACCGATGGGAGAGGGGCTGTCGGCAGGGATACCCCGCGATAAGACATGACTGATGAAAATGGGGTAGGGAATTAGATAAACCTGGTACCAATACGGTAATATTAGATATTGGTAGACCCGATGGAACTAACACGTACATGATGCTCCTAGTGCAGTAATTACAAAAGGGCAGGCAGATTAAAAAAAAAAGATGCATTATGTCATAGATCTACATACACTGGATTTGAAACATGTAAATCCAATTGATCCGCCAAATAAAAAATACCCATGAATACTTGCGTGTACAGTTAAGGTATTATGGCGCATGCGCATTGCGCTAAGTTACGCACCGTCTTATGAATTGATCAAATGTAAGAAAACCTAGTATACATATTCGTTGTTAATTTATTTGTTTTGGGAAAAGTATTTACGATAGCCGGCTATTTCAAAGACGAGTTGAAAGATAATTCTTTATTCTATACAGTGATGTTGGTTTAAGCTTTACTAAAAACGAACTAAATAACAAAAATTACGTTCGTTTGACCATATGTGAAACTGCGACAGTGACGTGACTCGGCAAATTAAAAAAATATATATTTACATATCGTTGCTGATTTGTTTATTTTGGGAAAAGTATTTAAGCTAGCTAGCTACTAATTCAAATACGAGCTGAAGGATAATTATATATTCTATACTGTGATGTCTGTTTTAGCTTTACTAAAAACGAACTAAATAAGAACAATTACGTTCGTTTGACCGTATGTGAAACTGCGACAGTGACGTGACTCGACAAATTAAATATACATATATATATATATATACTTAAAGTCACCAGGATACTGGGTGTCTCAATTTGAACACATTTATTGGGACCACCATGAAATAGTGTGAATATACGTTTTTGTAATTTTTTATGAATTAAGTACACCTACGGGTACTTATGTATCCCCATATAGTCGTAACTTAACGGGTAATTCAACTGTTAACGCCTTTTATTCTCAAACCATAATACTGGGTCTGACCCAACATTTTTGCTGGGTCTTGTTACAGTATATATATACACACTTAGCAAATTATCAAGGGGAGATAACCCCTACTCAGGGGCCCAATAAACGTGTAAAACAAGTTATGCGCGAGAGGCTTAATTAGGTAAATGTAGTTCTGTTAAACATGCATGTATTATTGGGTCGTTGAATTGTTGGGTCAAGACCCAGTATGCAGATTGAGGATCCAATAGCAAGGTAAGGACCCAATATATCGAGTGTAAAAATCATTTTTGACCCAATAAACTGGTGTCTTTAAAACTATATATATATCTATATATACATGTATATGTACTAATTACTGCACTGCTACCATGTTATACTCTGTATTTGTATCCTCACGGGCTTTATAGCCTTTTGGAAATTTGAAATAAAAGTCTCTATCTATATTACGACACAAGAACAATGTTAATACATTTATTTATATCGTATATTAGAACAGGGCTTCATATAAAGCCCTGATTAGAACAATTAGCATGCATACCTTACATACCGGCGAACGTCATGCGTGTGTAACAGATATCATAATGTAGATGTAATAGTGTAAATCAACAGTATTAAATTAATAGTAAAATTAAAGGTATACAAACACTTAGGCAGATTTCATGTGGGATTCGCACATCTTAACAACAGCAGACACACGTGTCTAATCAGAATTTTTATACCAGACAGACAGGTGATTTTTATCATGCATATATGCACTTTTCTGCCTAATAAAGGGGTGACCTAATACATTTTTCTTTATTATGTACTGACCAATAAAGCAAATCAATGCGGAACCCCTCGGCGTTTATTGCACGTAACGTTATCTGACGGTATGCACGTAACGTTGCCTGACTTCATAAAACAAACAAAAAACAACATCATGGCGGCGTCTTCGATAAGCGTAACATTCTGAGAAATAATAGTAGTAATTCATACAGAAAATGTGGATAATCCACATGATAAATAGAATATTATGTCAGTGGATTTTACTATCAAGTTTATTAGGTCGGCACGAAAACGAAGAATGGCTAGAGCCTCGCCAACTACTAACGTTTTGCAAGTTTATTTACACAATGACGTCACGCAACTGTCTTTGTTGGTATCATCGTGTGACCTTTTGGGCTAAAATTATTATTATTCAACAATAGTTTCGGTTAAATTATCTGCTTTTGCAAAATAAACGATTTTAGAAAGAAATTTTGCCCGTTTTCACTTTTTAAAGGGGCACACGGCAATCTTGATTTTGTTTTATCAAGCATTGAAATTAATTAGGGACTCCATTTATTTATTCAGTAACATTTTAACTTTGAATCTGCTTGCAAATATTAAATAAAATTTTGAGTTTTAAATTTTTCTCGTTATTCTACCATAGGTTTCATTGTACTTTTCTTATACTTACTACTAATGATTGAACACATTCAGGATATGTAGAAAAACATACGTGACGCCGTGTCCCTTTAAAGCTGTGAAACTAAGCCGGGCATGCGCTCCATCAACAGGTGTTTTGATGTTACCCAGGTGCTAGTTAAATATTTATTAATAGGAGAAATTATAACATACCCATAGGGACATAGATGGTAAGTAGGTTAGGTCATCCTTACCATGCCACATATATTATAATCCGATCAGTATCGAGACCCGTCAATTATTCATTATCACGTCAAAGGTATAATAGTAGGCGTCAAACTGGTGCTATTTTAGTATTTATTGAGATCTTTTGAGATACTGGATTTCAAATTTCCAATAGGCTATGAAACCCATGAAGATGCATGCACAACGTATTACAAGGCAACAGTGAAGTAATTGGTACATGTATATAAGTTTGAGAAAAAGGTACTGAATATATTATCACAAAATAAAGGATACAGGCGTTCATGTAACCATGCGTAATGAGAAGGTGGCATTATTTACAACACACAATGGTGATTTGAAGACAAATATCATAAACTAGTGATTTGAAGACAAAGATCATACCCTAGTGATTTAAAGACAAATATCATACACTAGTGATTTGAAGATAAATATCATGCCCTAGTGATTTGAAGACAACGATTATACACTAGTGATTTGAAGACAACGATTATACACTAGTGATTTGAAGACCAAGATCATACCCTAGTGATTTGAAGACAAAGATCATACCCTAGTGATTTAAAGACGAAGATCATGCACTAGTGATTTGAAGACCAAGATCATTCACTAGTGATTTGAAGACAAAGATCATACCCTAGTGATTTAAAGACGAAGATCATGCACTAGTGATTTGAAGACCAAGATCATACCCTAGTGATTTGAAGACCAAGATAATACCATAGTTATTTAAAGACAAAGATCATATACTAGTGATTTAAAGACAAAGATCATACACTAGTGATTTGAAGACCAAGATCATACGCTAGTGATATGAAGACAAAGATCATTCCCTAGTGATTTGAAGACAAAGATCATACCCTAATGATTTAAAGACGAAGATAATACACTAGTGATTAAAAGACAAAGATCATACACTAGTGATTTGAAGACCAAGATCAAACCCTCGTCATTTAAAGACAAAGATCATACACTAGTGATTTAAAGACAAAGATCATACCCTAGTGATTTGAAGACAAAGATCATACACTAGTGATTTAAAAATAAAGTTCATACACTAGTGATTTGAAGACCAAGATCTTACCCAAGTGATTTAAAGACAAAGATCATACACTAGTGATTTGAATACCAAGATCATACACTAGTGATTTGAAGACAAATATCATGCCCTAGTGATTTAAAGACGAAGATCATACCCTAGTGATTTAAAGACAGAGATCATGCCCTAGCGATTGAAAGACAAATATCATACCCTAGTGATTTGAAGACCAATATCATACCCTAATGATTTAAAGACGAATATCATGCACTAGTGATTTAAAGACCAAGATCATACCCTAGTGATTTGAAACCCAAGATCATACCCTAATGATTTAAAGACGAAGATCGTGCACTAGTGATTTGAAGACCACGATCATACCCTATTGATTTAAAGACAAAGATCATACCATAGTGATTTAAAGACAATTATCATAATCTAGTGATTTGAAGACCAAGATCATACCCTAGTGATTTGAAGACCAAGATAATACTCTAATGATTTAAAGACGAAGATCATACCCTAATGATTTGAAGACCAAGATCATACACTAGTGATTTAAAGACAAAGATCATACCCTAGTGATTTGAAACCCAAGATCATACCCTAATGATTTAAAGACGAAGATCGTGCACTAGTGATTTGAAGACCACGATCATACCCTATTGATTTAAAGACAAAGATCATACCATAGTGATTTAAAGACAATTATCATACCCTAGTGATTTGAAGACCAAGATCATACCCTAGTGATTTAAAGACCAATATAATACCCTAATGATTTAAAGACGAAGATCATACCCTAATGATTTGAAGACCAAGACCATACACTAGTGATTTAAAGACCAAGATCATACACTAGTGATTTAAAGACCAAGATCATGCACTAGTGATTTAAAGACAAAGATCATACACTAGTGATTTAAAGACAAAGATTATACAATAGTGATTTAAAGATAAAATCATACAATACTGATTTAAAGACAAATATCATACCCTAGTGATTTAAAGATAAAGATCATACCTTAGTGATTTAAATACGAAGATCATGCACTAGTGATTTAAAGACAAAGATCATACCCTAGTGATTTGAAGACCAAGATCATACCCTAGTGATTTAAAGACGAAGATCATGCACTAGTGATTTAAAGACAAAGATCATACACTAGTGATTTAAAGACAAAGATTATACAGTAGTGATTTAAAGACAAAATCATGCACTTATGATTTAAAGACAAATTTCATATCCTAGTGATTTAAAGACAAATATCATAAACTAGTGATTTAAATACCAAGATCATACCCTAATGATTTAAAGATAAAGATTATACTCTAATGATTTAAAGACCAAGATCACACCCTTGTGATTTAAAGACCAAGATCATACCCTAATGATTTAAAGACGAAAATCATGCACTAGTGATTTGAAGACCAAGATCATACCCTAATGATTTAAAGACAAAGTTCATACCCTAGTGATTTAAAGAAAAATATCATACCCTTGTGATTTAAAGACCAAAATCATATCCTATTGATTTAAAAACGAAGCTCATGCACTAGTGATTTAAAGACAAAGATCATACACTAGTGATTTAAAGACAAATATCATACACTAGTGATTTAAAGATAAATATCATACCCTAGTGATTTGAAGAACAAGATCATACCCTAGTGATTTGAAGACCAAGATCATACCCTAATGATTTAAAGACAAAGATCACGCACTAGTGATTTGAAGACCAAGATCATACTCTAGTGATTTAAAGACAAAGATCATACACTAGTGATTTAAAGACCAAGATCATACCCTTTTGATTTAAAGACCAAGACCATACCTTAATGATTTAAAGGCGAAGATCATGCACTAATGATTTGAAGACCGAGATCATACCCTAATGATTTAAAGACAAAGATCATACCCTAGTGATTTAAAGACAAAGATCATACCCTTGTCATTTAAAGACAAAGATCATACCCTAATGATTTAAAGACGAAGATCATGCACTAGTGATCTAAAGACAAAGTTCATACACTAGTGATTTAAAGACAAATATCATACCCTAGTGACTTGAAGACCAAGATCATACCCTAGTGATTTGAAGACAATGATCATGCCCTAGTGATGTGAAGACAAACACCATACCCTAGTGATTTAAAGACGAAGATCATGGACTAGTGATTTGAAGACCAAGGTCACACCTTAGTGATTTAAAGACAAAGATCATACCCTAGTGATTTGAAGACAAAGATCATACCCTAGTGATTTAAAGACAAAGATCATACCCTAATGATTCAAAGACAATGATCATACCCTAGTGATTTAAAGACAAAGATCATACCCTAGTGATTTAAAGACGAATATCATGCACTAGTGATTTGAAGACCAATATCATACCCTATGGATTGAAAGACAAAGATCATACCCTAGTGATTTGTAGACAAAGATCATACCCTATGGATTTAAAGACAAAGATCATACCCTAGTGATTTGAAGACAATGATCATGCCCTAGTGATTTGAAGACAAACATCATACTCTAGTGATTTAAAGACGAAGATCATGCACTAGTGATTTGAAGACCAAGATCATACCCTAGTGATTTAAAGACAAAGATCATACCCTAGTGATTTGAAGACCAAGATCATACCCTAGTGATTTAAAGACAAAGATCATACCCTAATGTTTTAAAGACAAAGATCATACACTAGTGATTTGAAGAGAAAGATCATGCACTAGTGATTTGAAGACCAAGATCATACCCTATTGATTTAAAGACAAAGATGATACACTAGTGATTTAAAGACAAAGATCATACCCTAGTGATTTAAAGACAAAGATCATACTTTAGTGATTTGAAGACAACGATCATGCACTAGTGATTTGAAGACGAAGATCATGCCCTAGTGATTTGAAGACCAAGATCATACCCTAGTGATTTAAAGACAAAGATCATACACTAGTGATTTAAAGACAAAAATCATACCCTAATGATTTAAAGACAAATATCATACCCTAGTGATTTGAAGACCAAGATCATACACTAGTGATTTGAATACAAAGATCAATACAAGCACGATTAAGTAGTGATTGAGTGTGGTATATCTAAAGACCGTGTAACATTACTTATATATGCAACTGCAAACGATGGTAATAGGCGCCGCAAACCACCGATGTCATCAATCGAGTCCATCCCTCATCGTGTGTTTGAACCCCTAACTCGGAACACTCTCAGTATGCGGGGTCCACATTGTTGATCAGTCAGTCATTGTGCTCCGATGGTTGGCTCCAGCTACTGCAGTCTCTCTTCATCCACACCCAGCTGGATACTCGTTCAGCTGCCTGGATGAGCCTCTGAAATGCTCCTCTCCTAGACCTTCCTGTCACTCCCAGAGCACTGAACACCCGTCATACTGACTGTGCTGGAAATCCCTGCATCCGACTTCCACAGGGAAATTCCACGTCTGCCAGCCCTGCTCTCTGCATTCTGCCAACAGGTCTTGGTATTTGGCTTTCTTCCTCTCATGGGTTTCTGCACATCCGTCTTCCCATGGTACGGTTAGTTCCACTATTACCAGTTTCTTCTTTCCACTCTTACCATGGGACCACAATACTCTGTCTGGCCTTACTGTGGTCTTCCATGTAGGTCCGCTTCCATACTACAATATGTTGCCTGGTCTAGAATTCCAGTTCTGTCTCCTATAAGTTGTGTGGCAGGTATATGGACCTCCCTCACAAAGCCAGTGAAGGTGGGTTTGTCTTTTGGGTTCCTCATGACTTTATGTGCTTTCTCGAGGGAATCAGCAAACTGCCTAAGGACCTGATCATGCCTCCAAAGTGTGTGGGGGAGGGTGGGGTTTGGGGTGGGGGGCTGTTTACTGGTATCACCTTATCCGTCCGTCTGTCCGTATACGCAATTCTTGTCCTGGCTATTTCTCAATAAATCCTTCTTAGAATTTCGCGAAACTTGCTAGAAAGTATCAATATTGAGTGGACATACGCATACTGTCATGACGTTCCGGTTCGATAGTTTTTCACTGAGTTATGGCCCTTTTTATTTTTAATATATATATAATACAAAACCCTTGTCCGGGCTTTTTCTCTAAAACTCTTTGTTAGAATTTATTGAAACTTGCTAGGAAGTATCAATATCAGGTGGAGATGTGCATACTGTTATGACGTTCCGATTCAATAATTTCCCACTGAGTTATGGCCCTTTGTATTTTATTGCATTTCATACTTGGTAGTGAAATAGAAAATTATTGTCCGCGCGATTTCTCTAAAACCCCATGTTATAATTTCATGAAACTTGCTACGAAGCATCAATATCAATTGAATATACGCATATTGTCATGACTTTCCGGTTCAATAATTTTCCGCTGAGCTATGGCCCTTTGTATTTTTAATGCATTTCTTACTTGGTAATGAAATAGAAAACTCTTGTCCGCGCTATTTCTGCAAAACCCCATGTTATAATTTCGTGAAACTTGCTACGAAGCACCAATATCAAGTAATTTGCACATATTGTTCTGACATTCCGGTTCGATAATTTTCCACTGAGTTATGGTACTTTGTATTTCTAATACATATGTATATATATAATACAAAATTCTTGTCCGGGCTATTTCTCTAAAACTCCTTGTTAGAATTTATTAAAACTTGCTAGGAAGTATCAATATCAAGTGGAGATGTGCATATTGTCATGTTCCAGTTCAATAATTTTTCACTGAGTTATGACCCTTTGTATTTTTGTTGCATTTCATACTTGGTAGTCAAATAGAAATTTGTTCACGGTTCGGGCTATTTCTCGAAAACGCCATGTTATAATTTCGTGAAACTTGCTACAAAGCATCAATATCAAGTGGAGATGCGCATATTGTCGTGACGTTCCGGTTTGATAATTTTCCACCCAGTTATGGCTCTTTGTATTTTAATGCATTTCATACTTGGTAGTCAAATAGAAATTCTTGTCCGGGCTTTTTCTCTATAATATATGTCTATATATCTTATAGGAACAAAGTATTGTATGTTTACCCACCCACCAACAAGTTTCCAGCGGGGGCTATTTGTCCGCCTTCGGCAACACTTGTAGTTCCTCCTCCTTTGCCCGGATATCGTTTTGCACCATCCTCCTTTTCTCTGCTACACTGGCTGTTCCCCAGTACTGGCTCTTTGATGTGCTAGTTCCCTCCTCCCACTCCATACCCACCACTCTGCACACATTTCCTACGATATCCTTGTGTCGCAGCCGACTTTCTGCCTCTTCCACTGCCTTGCTGGCTGACCATTTCCTGCCTGTTTTTACGTGTACGCCATCGCTCCGTCCGGTCTGGTATATAAAGTCATATAAAAATAAAACTGGTGGACAGAATTTAAGTATATTTTTTTAGTAACCAAGGTCTACCCTACCCGGTTAATTTGGTACCAGAAACATTAAATTCCAAACAAGATTTAATTTTAAAAAATATCGCGAACACACAAAGGGTCTGTAAAATATGTTGCAAAGTCCATAAAAAGTAACAGTTACAGACATTCGAGTAACCAATAAAAAGATTATTATTTTTTTGCAAACTTTCATTGTAAACGATAATTATTGTTGATTGTTGATCTATTGTCAATTATCAACTGAGATAATAAGGGTTATGGTCGAATGTCATGGTTCAGCGATCATTGTACGAGTTCGAACACTGCCTGGTCCAAAACTTTTTTTACCGAGAATATATATAAATCTTCATTATCTGATTGTGAAAGTGGTTTACACGATTGTCTATAGTTATGTAAAATCTATATTTAGTATGTATGACTTTATGTATGTTTAAGGGTGAACCATCAACAGTTTGTATCTAGCTTTAAACAGAGGTTGGTGGGTTGCTTTATTCAAAAGTGGAACACTGATCTACAAGAAAATAGAGAATTAACACTTTTATATAGACACGTAGAAGATAATTGTGGATATGAAAATTATCTGAATAGTTTAATAACAAAAAGATTACGAAGTGTTTTTACTAAATTACGTTTATCTTCATATACATTAAGCATTGAGACAGGTCGTTAGGATTGAAAGAAATGAAAGAGTTTGGTAAATATGTAATTCAACTGAAATTGAAGACGAATTTCAGTTTGTGTTTTAATTTGTACAGCTTATAATGATATTAGAAAGAAATATAACATAAAATGTTACATACAAACGCCAAATATGTTTATGTTACACTGCTAAAATCTTCAAAGAAGAAAGAACTTTTTAATATAAGTAACTATGTGTAAGAAGCGTTTACTGTCAGGTCTTCTATTCCGAATATTATTTATTAAAACATATTCAAGTACATCTTCACATAAATTGTTATTATATATTTATACTTCCTTTTTTTGGAATTTCGTTTTATTATTGATTAAACTTGATTGATTTGATAAAATAATGATTATATGCATTAGCAATTGAACGACAATTGAGTGTGTAGTAATATGTGGTGATGTGATTATAATCATGTATTACAAATTATGTCTGTAATTATGAGAAACTGTAATAGTTTAAATCAATAAAAATATCAGTCAATCCGTCCGATGATTAGTGATAATTATAGAAATAAATGGATATAGCTCAATAGTATATGCCTGAAGCCTAGGTCGTGTTTCATATTGTCCATTATCACAGAGATTACAAAGTAATCAATTAAAACCAAATGACCAATGGAAGAGATGCGATTATTATGGAGATAAAAGTTCAATTTGAAATTAATTCATAACATATTTAATAAATTTTGAGCTTTATTACCACCGAAAGTGGCTGATTCTGACCAATTTATCTAGGAAACAGTGTACGACGGTATATTAATTTATTTAGAGAACTAGGAGTGTTGTTATCATGTAAGAGTATTTGTGTTTAGCTTCTTTTAATACGAACGATTTGATTAAAAACATGCCTGAATTGAAAACAACCTTTTACTTAAAACAGGTGTTTTTATTTGCAACGGTATTGCTATCTGAAGTACATTCTCAAAACTGGACACGCTGTGCGCGGTATACAGGATGGAGAATAGCAAATCCGGATCGTTCAGAAAGTGTTGCAAAGGAGTTAAAGTGCGTCTTTAACTGCATTCACTTTCCAGAATGTTTAGCAGTTGACTATGATGCTAGCACACACACTTGCTCGTACTTTTCTTCACACTTCCTTGAATTTCGTAGTACAGACGACCAACATTCAGTTATTATTGTAGAAAATAATACAGGTATGACAATTTACACAATGCCTTTCCTGCTATATTATTTAAATGCAAGTTAATCATTGAAATGGTGCCATGCATTTCGTTATTCCTTGTCTGTCTACAATATTATTTTGTTTTTCTCTTTATATGCTGTCTATCTGCTTGCCATTGTTTACTCTCAGCTCCGAAGTAGTCAAATGTGTTCTCCGGATTCTTACGGAATCGGATAAATAGAACACCACCTTCATGCATTTTAATGTTGCATTACTTAAACTCGCTGACTAAAATTGATATGATGGGCGGCATTTTGAAATTGTATAAGTTTAATTTAAATTTAATATTAAACAGACACTCGTGTAAGATCCACGATTTATTAGTGTTCGTGTTTGTTTTGCGTTTCTTCGAAATTATATCATCATCGATATGTATCTAACCCGATCGTGAAGAATCGTTTTTTTGTATATCTTTTTTATATCTTTAAAATGGTATATGTACTCATTAGTTGTGCTACGTTCAATGCCGTTTACTAAGAATACCGTTTTGTCGAGTACTGGTACTATTTGTTGTAATATCGCATGTACTTCTGTTGTCATGAACTGAAGAAACGTCGTGTATGTTTATTTTATAGAGTAAATGCAGCATCATAATTTGTATTTATATATTATTTGCTTACAGCTATATCCCTGCAAGCACAAGGTACAGGATACTCGTATACGTATGCTGATGCGGGTGACGTATGTACATCATTACGAGGACGTCTGATGACAATCGACGAGCTGTGGTCACTGTATTACAATGGCTATCAACTATGGGGGTAAGTCGTCAATTATGTATGAATATTCGTAATAGGTGTTTGAAGCTCAAACTGATAAGTTGTAATATCATTTTAAGTTACAATAGCTATATATAACCTTTATTCTAATACACCCGCACTATATAGCCTAGTTTAAAATATCTCGTTATGTTGAACGACATATCGCTGTAATTTTTGCAACGTTAGGAGAATAAGCATTGCGCATTGCCCATTACGCATTGTAACGTATGCAACGTTAAGAGAGTAAGCAAAGCAATGCGAAAGATTTCAGATGTGTGCGTTATTTTCACATTTTAGGGGTATTAGAATAGAAATAGAACATCGTTTACGGTGAATTATCTATAGTATATCACGGTTTGTCGTTCAATTGTAAACAATAATTTCAATCGCTATTCGGGCTCGTGAAATTATTGTTTACAATTGAACTCCAAACAGTGATATATTAAACGATAATTCACAGTAAACGATGTTCTATTTCTTAATTATTACCACAATAGATATCGAAATATAGTCACAATCAAATCCATTTGCAGGTGCACAGGAACATAGAGCGTGGTGGTGACCAGTGTTAGTGGTGGAGCAATTTCCTATTAATAAGGAGATTATTTCATTATCAATTTTACTGTAAACAAGAGGCCGAAGAGGTCTTGTATCGCTCTTCTTTTTTGGCTGCCGGGTAGGGAGCGTGTCTTTTTTTTCAAAACTATTTTGATTTGTCATTAAAATTAAAATTCTGAATTCAGTTACGGGTAAATCGTGAAATATATATTATATATTTTTGAAATATTCATGATGGAAATTTTAAGCTTAAAACTATAATTTGTAATATACTGCTAATTTATTGTATGTTACTGTATTGGGAGGCCATAACCGTAAAATAGAGAATATTTACAATCCATTTAAAGAAATATTTCGAGCCTATTGTATTTGGGACGGGGGGTGGGGGGGGGGGTGGGGGGGTAGGGAGAGAATTTCTATAGGTAACTGTAAATCACGGTTAGCCATACAATTTCATGAGCAAAGTGTGATATTCAATTTTTCTTCAGATTATGAGGCCCACCCAATAAAGCAATTGTACCCAGTACACATAATAACACATTAAAGAATGTTGTATATTTATTGTGTCTGCTCTGATTTTTGGTCTAAAACAATTAAGAAATACCAGATAAGTTTTGTATTCAAAAGCTAAATTATGAACATATATTTCTTCATTAAAGTAAATTACAAAGTGTTGTTAAGCTATTCTTACCCTCAATATAGCAATGCTATACAAATAAAAAACTAAGAGCGGTCCTCAATTTATATACCTGAGTTGATCAGCCATGAAGCGTGCTGGCTGAAAATATTCAAGCTTCCCATGCTTTTTCAATGACAAGTAGCGTTGGGAAATGTGTCTTTAATGTCAAGCCATTTAGTTTAAAGACATATTTCGAGCCTATTGTATTTTTGGGGGGGGGGGGGGGGGGGGTGGGGGTGGAAAGGGAATTTCTATAGGTAACTGTAAATCACTGTTAGCCATACAATTTCATGAGCAAAGTGTGATATTCAATTTATTTTTTGGGGGTTGGGGGGAGGGGGAGGTGGGGGAGTGGGGGGGGAGAATTTCTATAGGCAACTGTAAATCGTAAATCACTGTTAGCCATACAATTTCATGAGCAAAGTGTGATATTCAATTTTTCTTCAGATTATGAGGCCCACCCAATAGAGCATAAGGTGCGATGGTAAGATGCCATGGTCGATGTTAAGATGCGATGGTCGATGGTAAGATGCGATGGACCATCGACCATCGCATCTTACCATCGACCATCGCATCACCATCGCATTTTACCATCGACCATCGCATCTTACCATCGCATCTTACCATCGACCATCGCATCTTACCGCATCTTACCATCGCATCTTACCATCGATCATCGCATAATGGTAAGATGCGATGGTACGATGCGATGGTCGATGGTAAGATGCGATGGTAACATGACCCTAACAGGACACCGTAGGACCGGTTATACCCAGAAATAAGAGGGTGATCGACCTCCACTATGTTCGTCATCAAATGATTTAATGCTGTACAAAGGATCTTGACTGGGCAAGTTTTGACATTTTCAAGTCTGAACATTTTATTTTTAAATCATAGTTTTATTTAATAACAGAATTGTTTCATTTGTTGCATCTTGTAAATATGGATATAATGTAGGATTTAAGGTGGTAACATATCAAATTTTAAGCAATTTTGTTTCTTCATATTTTCCCGTCATTTGTGAACATGTTTTGTTATCAACAACATAGAGGGTATGGTTAGCTCTGAGAATACATTTTTTGTTTTTCATTAGTGGAATAGATATATAAAAATAGATACGGAGCTAATTGTATATTCGCTCTCTATGTCAAAATTGTGTTCACAGTATTTTAAAGTGAAAATGTCAAAATAACACAAAAAATGTATGTAATTTAAAGAATTTTTAATAAAATATCATTAGAAACCTGATGACCTATATGTTTTTTTCATTTATTTAAAAAGAAATGTCATTGGACCTTGTCATGTACAAGTTTTAAAAAAGTTGAGCATTTGAACATTTTTTTTTATCTTCAAGTTATATATTTTTAGTAAAAAAAGATGGGTGGGGTACGGTCCATATATGTTTGCTGCTTTTTGAAGAAACAAGACGAATGGTGACTACAATTGTTTGTGTATGTTTTGACAGATATGTTTATACATGATATATGTAATCGAAAATGAATCATTGTTTTCCAATACATGTAATGTTATGAAAAAACATTGTGAAAATGTTCAAATGACTCTATTTTTATCTACATAAAAGGCGCGTTTGATACAGTCTGGCATGATGGACTGTTTCTGAAAATTGGAGAACTCGGTATTACTGGGAAGTTATGGCGTATCATCAGAAACTCTTATAAATCCCTAAATTGCACCGTGCGCATAAATGTATGTACGTCACAGTCCGTACCAATCAAACGTGGAGTCCGTCAGGGGGGTGTAATGTCAACTTTTCTGTACTTAGTATTCATTAATGATCTCCTTCTGCAGTTAGAAGAATCAATATATAGTGCAAATATTTTTAGAGTTAAAGCTGGTTATCCAACCCTCGCCGACGACATTTCTCTAATGGCAACTAGTCCTCATAACCTCCAAAAGCTTTTGGACATTGTATACGTGTACGCCAAAACATGGAAATTTGATATAAATGCTTCTAAATCGTGTGTAATGACATTTGGTTCCAAGAAAAATGCGATATTGCCAAGACTGTTATATGGCGATTGCTATCTCGCAAATGTCAAGTCTGTTGTCCACTTAGGTATTCGCCAGGATATGTTTCTCAAAAGTAATGACCGTACGGCCGAACGATGTCAAAAGGCCAAGAATGCGTTTCACGCCATGATAGGTCTCGGGGTTCGTCCGTCCGGCTTAAATCCGCTGACCTCAGTTAGCCTTTACAAAAAGATAGTTATCCCCACTGCGCTTTATGGATGCGAGCTCTGGAATAGTCTCACTAATACAGAGTTGGACATGTTAAGCAGATTACAACATTATGTAGTCAAACGGATACAAGTGTTCTCGGTAAGGACAAGGTCCGATATGTGCGAGTCAATGCTTGGTCTGAAACGCTTAACTTCGGAGATAGACCAACGCAAATTAATGTTCCTCCGTAAAACATTATAGTTGTCTCCGGATACATTGTGCCATACAATTTTTATTCGCCGTTATGTACAATTCATTACTTCAGCGAGCACGGTACAGAAAGGTTTCATTCCTGATATATGCAAACTCCTTTACAAATATAACTTGTAATATATTGTAAATGACTTTATGAAAGATCCCCAGTCATTGCCAAGTAAAATGATATGGCGAAATCAAGTGAAACAATCTATCCAAACGATGGAATCGCACTCATGGCTATATAGGGTTAACAGCGACCCGGATTTTACGATGTTCAGGAGGATTCATCAGGAAATAAAACCTGCCTTACTCTGGACAATACCGTCCAACAGAACTGATCTTGCAATAGCAAATAAAATAGCCCGCCTATGGGTTGAGACGCCTTTAAGACAGGAATCATATTGTCCAGTTTGTCAAACACCCTTCCTAATAAGAGCGGTGCATATTATTTCAGAATGTACATATACACTTAATATGAGAATTAAATTTTTAAATGACGTTAATAAGGATGTAAGCCCTAATCTAAGATATGAGTTAGATACTTCCGAGCCATTATCGTTCACCTGTAAAGTCCTCGGCGAGCCACCTCGGACAGATATTGATAATGAATCGTACAATCAGTTCTATCATCTCGCATCAAGATTTGCGAGTGTCTGTATTGACAAATTTATATTCTTCACTCAGAATATGTAATATGTTGTCATTTAAAAACAAATGTTAAGCGAAACTCGAAATATGCCAAGACATTGCTAGTGTTAAATTAGTTTGCATATGAGCTCAGTGCAGAGCGCACGATTGGTATTATTATTTCAACTACACATTACAATAATGTAAACATCTGTGTAAATGTATATATTAACCTCTCTCACATCTGTGTAAATGTATATATTAATCTCTCTCTATCTCACTTTCTCTCTCTCTTTCTCTCTCTCTCTCTCTCTCATATGACATTTTGCCATGATTATGTTGTTCTAAATGTATTCATATTATTGTATTTCATAATCTCCTGCATGGAGGAAATAAAAATATTGAATTGAATGTACAAGTTTTAAAAAAGTTGAGCATTAGAACTTTTTTTTTTATCTTCAAGTTATATATTTTTAGTAAAAAAAGATGGGTGGGGTACGGTCCATATATGTTTGCTTTTTGAAGAAACAAGACGAATGATGACTACAATTTTTTGTGTATGTTTTGACAGATATGTTTATACATGATATATGTAATCGAAAATGAATCATTGTTTTCCAATACATGTAATGTTATGAAAAAACATTGTGAAAATGTTCAAATGACTCTATTTTTCCCCTTTTAAGTAAAATTTTAGAGTTAGAAATATGTGTCTACTTCAAAGACGTCTAGTGGAATAAAGTGTGATGACATACCCCTTTTTGATCATTTTGTATCTAAACAATATAAAAGAAGCTTTAAATATCAATTAAAAAATAATCTCAGAACTGCGTCCTTTCCCAGCCTACTACTTCTTTAAGTATGTTGGCTCGGCAAATTTTGACATTTTCCAGCATGAATTTTTAATTTCAATCTTAGTTTCAATATTAGATAACATATTTAGCTTCATTTGTTGCATCCTTGTAGATATGGATACAATGTAGGATTAAGACATAAACCTATCAAATTTAAAACATTTTTTTCCGCTGTCATTTGTGACCAGTTTTTGTTATCAGGAAATAGTACAATACATATATAAATGTAGAAAATAAGCTAATTTTATACTCGATCATGTCAACATTTTTTAAGTATAGTTTTTAATAGTGAAAATGTCAAAAAAAATCCAAAATGTGTGTATCTTAAAGAAAAACCGTTAGACGCCGCTTACCTATATATATTTTTACTTGTTTCGAAAGCAATGTCATAGCACCTTGTCATTTACAAGTTTTAAAAGACATTGAGCAGCAGAAAATACATTTTTATTTTCAATTTTCATTTCAGTAAAAGTAATTTTCTTAAAAAAAAGGTGGGATGTATGTTTGCTTTTTTAAGTAAAATGACAAATGATGATAATATTTGTTTGTGTATGTTCTGGTAAAAAATATCAGAGGTGGCATCAACTATGCATATATACATATCAGGCTGCTCATATTGGTCATACAGCTTCTTTGATACATTAACATTGATATGCTGAAGATAAATTGGGTAACAAATATTAATATATCTATTTTTGTTCATCTTTGTGGACTTACACTTTTTACACCAATATCAACGTTAAAGTTTTTGGGGAAAGTTTTTGTAATGCATATTTTATCAACTATGCATAGTAGGCTGTTCATATTGACCATACAGCTTCATTGATACATTAACATTGATATGCTGAAGATAAAATGGGTAAAAGATATTCATTTTTTTTCATCGTTTGTGGACTTACACTTTTTACACCAATATCCACGTTAAAGTGTTTGGGGTAACTTTTTTGTAATGCATATTTTTCATAAACTCTGCATAGCAAACTATTGATATTTAACATACACCTTCTATGCTATATCAACATTGATATGCTGATGATAACTTAGAAAACAAATATAATTGTTTATAGATATTTTCATCGTTTCCGGACTTACTCTTTTCAACGTTGTCACATTTGTTTTTACATTTGTTCTATTTCTTTTTCTATCTCTTAATATTTACATATATATATATACACTTTTAGACAATAACCGAAACAAATACCCACATAACCTTACAATATAGAGGTTCAAAGGTAAACATTGTTTTTCTTGGTCGGTGGACAATAATCACTTTATTTTTTATTGTGTGTGTGTGTGCGCGGTCACTGGATCTCTGCTACATCAATAAAACTCCTCTTAAAACTCAATCATGACAACTACTAAACATTTCAAGCCATTCAAAAAAGTATATAAGTATGTATAATTTTTACAACAATTACTGTTGTTATGTATAATACTAAATTATTTCATAGAAATTAAACATATAATATGTACCTTCTTTATCCTAATAATTTGCACACTCAAATAGAGAGAGAGTGAGAGAGATAAAGAGATGGAGAGGGGTGGGTGGAGGGAGGGAGTACATCTATATTTAAGATCTTATATAGTAGGAGATGGAAACATACCTATTTATTTTACATTTTCTCTTTCCTAACTTTTATTTAAACACATATCCATATTTAAAAGATATTTTATGAAGGCGAGCGTTGGGTGGTATTGGCACCCATTTCTGGTATTATTTTGTATTTAAATGATACCAAAGAATATTCAAATCTCAATAATAAAAATGTCTGAGCACTACGTCCTTTCACAGACAACCTCCTTAAACGATCTGTCATTAAATGATTTGTAAATAGTCACATTTCGGCGGGTATGGCCTACAATAAAGACAAATACAACGCGGTGGTGGGGGTGAAGAGATGTGGGTTGGGTGGTTAAATGTAATGCTACAATATTAAGAACTATTGATCAGCCATCTATAAACAGTTATCAAATCTGTTTTGAATACTGCCATGTCCTATATGGAAGGCATTGTTCATGCCAAAAACATTCATTTAGTTGAAAATCTCCCTTTACTATACCCCATCCATTTTTATAAAGATGACTCACCAATAGTCCTTAATGTAATTTTTAATTCTCGGAATTTATGGTATTTTTTATTAAATGGGCGATACATTTTAAACGGACACAAGGCAATCTTGATTTTTTTAAACTTACGGCGTCCCGATAATCTTTCAACATAACTTGCATCTGATTCAATCATTAATATTAATTATAGGATATAGTTCAAAGCATTTGGTTCTTGCTTATTACTTACTGTTGATTATATTGCACCAATAATATATTTAAACCTATGGTAGAATATAATTCCAATTATTGCTTTTAAAAGCAGACTTGAAGGCGGTATATATGATTGAATAACGTAAAAACTCTTCATACATTGCTTTGAAAATCTATGTTTTGTGTGTTAATATGTCTTGGTTTATAAAACAAAGCTCTTGAAGTTATGTTCTTGAGATGCAACAATATCTACCGAGATGTATTGACTGGTTTCAGAAGTTTTACAACAGTAGGGTCATGAAATATGGCAATATCGAAGAAGCTGCTTTAAAACTGACCCATTAATAATATGAATATAAAATAAATAGTACAGACAAACATGGAAAGATATAATTAGATAACCCTCATTTTTACGTAAAGACATGCATTCAGTTCACGTGCAAATCATGACATTGTTCATTAGTGCTGATCTTATGAATATCAATAGATTCGGATAGTAATAAGCTAGATAGAACCAGGCACAACTGGGTTATTTACAAAACAGTTCATGGTCAAGCACTTTGACTGGCAGTAATGTTCGGCATTGCGTGACAGTTGTCTAGTTGGATTGTGCTTCCTCGTAGTATACAGGCTGAAGGCTCGAGACACTGCCGTGGCATGCAATGCTTACAAGCGACCTTGAGCAGGACACGCATTGTCGGAAGGAGACGTTTATCGTGCGGTTGCCTATATTAAATCCCCTGTGATAGTCTCACGTTCAAAAAATAGAGGAGTGATAATATTTGATGGTTAGAGTAAAGTGTCTGTATTCGCCACCTCTCTACGCGAGTTGACCTTTGTATACATATTATTAAGCCATAGTCAATGTCCTTGTTTTTATCTTTTATTTTAATTTATTTATATTACGTTTACATTATTTCAGATGTGGATGGCTGCAGGGAGGTGGCAGGTACTACCCGATGCAGCATGCGATATTGGGCTGCGGCAGTAACACAGGATTAATGAATTGTGCATGGGCTACACTGGCCCATGCCTGGTGCAAATTTCAGTGACAGTTATCACAGTTAACTTATTTCAATACCGAGTGGGTCTGTATGGATAAAAGAAGACATGTTTTCCGTTATTTGAAATTGATTACTTTAATATCACAAATGGAAGTGTGTGTTACACTGCTTTTTTAAAATATAATATCTTTTATTTGCAATTTTGTTCATGCATGGTTTGTATATACATTTCAATTTAAAACATATATAATAAAGTGTAAACCTAAGATAATACGAAGGTTTCTGCCCGGTCATATTTCTTTTTAATTTTTTTTTACATTTTGACCATTCATAATAAAAGAGAGAGAAATACAGCAACAACAACAACACACACACACACAAACACAAACAAAAACAATACCCATCGCTTTATGTATTTTCATTATTTACTCATTTGAATGAGACTGTGCTTGTATGTTGTTTTATTCAAAGTTTTAATAATGGCCATTTTATTTAGTACTTTATTTTCTTTCTCTTATACATGTTATATATTAATTACTTTATTTTCTTTCTCTTATATACTTTTTGTTGAAAGAAGAAAAAAGAGCGGAAATTCCCACATATATACTAGTATCTAAAAATAATATCTATACAATTTACCATTAATACAATTTGTTGTAAATGAAATTGTTGATTTTATAAGAAAAAATGGCTTTCCCTTGAATATTATGCAGAAGGCAATGCCTAAATATAATACAAATAAATATTTTCAAAAACAATTCATTTGCTTACTTGGGAATTACAATGTCGCCGCACTGAATACTATATAATACCACCAAGGAAAAACTTATGAAAAGGAATATAGTCTAAGAAATATAGTCTAGAAAAAAAATTGATTTACTAAAGGTAATAAGAAAAAATTAAATAAATAAAAACAATACCAGCTAAAGTGATTTTTAACACTTTTTTTTTAATGAGTAGCGACGTGCGTTTCCCCTTTCAAATATGGCGTGAAATCAAATCAAGGAGAAAAGACCTCCATTTGCGGTCTATTTTGTCATTTTTAAGAGAATTGTTTTTTCTATTCTATTTTTAAATAAATATGTTTTGTAACCTAAACAACTTGGAATGGATTTTTTACATTTGTTTATGTAAACGAAGTATTTTGCGTTTATAATTATGACACTCAAAACGTTTTCAAGTGTTTGTGTATTAACTATACCTAACGTTATGATTTGCAAACTCAAGTTAATATGTATGTCATGATTAATTAAGAACCAAATATGACCAGAATGATTGTGTATGCATACACTCTCAAAATAAATAATTTACTGTTTCTTTTTCCACTGCACAGAAATCACAAAGAATTGTATTGGTTGCTACAATCCTAATAAGATATTTATATTGGAAATTGTGCAATTTTGTTGAAACAGTTGAATACATTGTAATAGTGTAAAAACATGTTCCACTCTAGATTAGCATTCTGTTCCCATTCGTGTTATTGTATATTATGATTGTTAATTTCGTTTCGTAATTGATGATTGTACAAACGTTTGTTTATATGCAAGTTTGTTTGTATGCTTGGATTTTTGAAGTTTTTCTAGAAGATTTGGTAGTAACGTTTCGTGCATTAATTAGTTCGTCTTTCATTTCAATTTTGAAGTTTTTAGAAATACATTATATTAATGATGTATACGTGAAAACATGTTTCTGTGGTATGTCATATCGGTAAGCAAAGAATTCAAAAAATTGATAACGTCTATCATGTCTATAGTCGTATATGTGTTGAACATATTTTATACCCTTATAAAGCCAGTCTCAATGAATATTGGTTTGCCATTTACTTTTATGTTCGAGTTATTCCATATAATACTTTTGTTTACTGTTTCAACTTCAGCAGTTTTGTTTATTTTCTCCCATGCACTAAATATATTTTGTAAAAATAAATAAAAATTCATTTTTTTTTTTGATATCGTTTTCGTCAATGTGGCATTCAAAAATTTTGTTTCCTCCATATTTTTCTATTATTGATTAATTTAATATATAATGTGTAAACTGCTTTAAACGTATGTGTAGTTGTTTATTGCAGTCTTTTCGCAGTGAAATAGCGTCACCGTGTTACTTAAAACATAAAACAACTGTTCACACAATCAGAAGTCGGGGGAAATCCAATGTGTGTTACTATAAATAAATTAACGTTGTACGCATTTGTAATTGATTAGGCTAATGAACTTCTCGTTTGGACACACTTTATCGTGAGTGGAATGTGGGAAAGACCAAGGAAGAACAACCCAAAACGTCATTTTAATCCCGTGTTCGAATGTCTCCTAATAGTTCAGTGAACATGTAACATAACATAACATATTACCTAACATGTTAAACATCATCTAGATTAAAAGACAAGCCATAAACACAATAACAGCTCTCATTCTAATATTCAACGTATTAGGGGAAAAGTCAAAATACGTTTTAAAATAGGAACATTTCACTCAACATTGATTGGCAAAGCATTTGGCAGACTGTTATTATGGCTTATTGTTTTCAATTTACATACACGTATCCTTAAATTAAATTCAAATTTAGAAAGGCAATTAGAAAGGAAACAACAGCTGAGGACGTACTGGTATATTAAACATTGTCATCATATCAGTCATTTTAGCCTACGATTACTGAAGGAGTAAATGTTCTTAGTATTGCATGCATGAGTGGATAAGATCCGTTTCCACATGCCCCTGTGGTATCGTCCAGTTCTATAGCCCACACCATGGCACCACCATACCCGTTGTCCTGAACGTACTGTGCCTGTGGGTTAAATAGCAATATATATACATAATCCAATTCAGGATTTGTTGTGCAAGCAACTATGACTACAATATTAGATGTATCAAGAAGAATCGCATGTGTATAATATCAGCACTTTGTCAATACCATAAAACAATTCAAAACTTACATAATTATACAATAACAAACCGATCTGACCACAAACATGCTATATTTAATGTGAATTTTATCTGGCGAATATAACATGCACTGTTACTTAATATATAGGAAGAAATATAAAAAGATCGGACAGGGAAAGTAGCATTCAAGGAGGACAGTCAACCACAAAATACATTAACAAACACGCAAACAGACAAATGAGCAATAACTCTTCATTGTAATGCATCTATACCCGTTTATCAATGAAAGACATGTTACACTATTATATGAATCAATGTACACCGTTAACGTCAAAACGTTCATGAAATTAATATACATTTGAAGGTAACATCACTCACATAAAATAGAAGTATTGAAGCATAACTTTTTCTAGTTTATTTATTATATTAAATCTATATTTTTGAAAAAGCTGCACTATAACATATTCTCTTTAATCAGTTAGATGACACCTAATGTGTGTATACTTAAAGATAATATTTGATATCCAATAGTGAACACTTTAAAATTTACTGTCTTTGGTTTTTGTACAAAATTAAAATGTATATTACAATATATCGTTGGCTTTTCCAAACTGTTTATAGTTATACGTCTTCCGAACTTGAACTAATATCTACATTATCTCTAAAAACAAAATAAGAGAAAAACGTAAACCTTGCCTTTTCAATGACATTGCCACGACAGTTGAGAGTGAAAAAAGAAAGATACCTTTTCAGTGATACTGTCGACGTTGTCATAGCCAATAAACTGGTCATTATAAATGATATAAGGCACCCTCTCTGTTGTCAACATATGCTCCTGGATGTGATGCGTTTTTATTAGCATGCATATCTGCAACATGCATCAAAATAGTTAGAAAATGCGTTATTTAGTCAATATTATACAGATACACAATGCATCTTACGAGTTTGATTTTACCAACTTATATTACATACAAATAAAATGTGTGTACTTTTAGGCAGTTTTTCTATCAGATAGTAGTTTTCAAACAAAGAAATTAATTATATATTTAAATCAAAATATATATTGCAAAACAAGAAATGTCTTTAAAAACAGTTATATTGTTTTATGCAGTTATTGGTGAGTGTTAGTATTTTAAAACTGGGACAGGCATAGGCTATACTGATAGGAGATTGAACAGCAATACGACATGTATATATTGCTTCTATAGTATATAATATAAACATTTATCCTGTCGTTTTGATAATTTGGGCAAAATATAAGCAGAGATATTGGATCGAAAACGGTCGTAGAATTTAGCACACACTGCAGTGGGGCAGTAAACAAATAACTGCCTTTTGAAATAACGACTATTTTTCAATGCAGTGGGGCAGTAAAAATTAATTGCATTTTGAAATAACGACTATTTTTCAATGCAGTGGGGCAGTAAAAATTAATTGCATTTTGAAATAACGACTATTATTATTTTTAATCACTAGCCAACAAGTCTTAACAAGAGGTCCGAATGACCCTGAGTCGCTCATCTGTGAATTTTTGCAAAGAGGAAAAAGTACAACTGATTATTAGATTGAAAACTTTGTATGACATAACGTAAAAGAACCTCGGGACACAACCATATTTGACCCTAGGAACTTCATTTGTACAACTTTTATAGTCTAGGAGTTGGCGATCATTCATAAATAAAAACTGTCAAACTCTGTTCAGTGGTTCTTGAGAAGAAGACGTTTTCAAGTCTTTGACCATATATGGTAATGGCAGCCATCTTCGATGTTGCACTACCTTAATTTGTACAACTTTGAAATACATTGACCTCAGTATCGTCCATGTGAAATTTGGTCAGACTTGGACATGCGGTTTCTGAGGAGATGTTGTTTACCCCCTGCCCCACACCTTCCAACACCACTCCACTCCAACGGCGGCCATCTTGGAAGTGGCGCTGCACTAATTTTAACAAATTTGAAAATCATTGACCTAAGGATCATCCGTGTGAAGTTTGGTCAAAACTGACCAAGCGGTTCTGGAGAATAAGATTTTTAACGATTTCCTTATATTATTCTATGTAAAAATGTGATCCCGGGCGGGGCAAGATATGACCCCAGTGTCACCATTTGAACAATCTTTGTAGAGGACCAATACTACATACAATATATATGAGATCTACATCTTGTTTCTATTCTGCTTTTAGAGCAGAAGATTTTTTAAATTCCATATATAAATCTATGTAAAACATGTAAAATCTACATGTACAACATTTGGAACCCCGGAGCCAAGCAAAACTTGACCGTAGGAATTTCGTTTATAAAATGTTGTAGTGTAGGAGCTGGCTATCATTTATAAATAAAACCCGTCAAAATATGTGATTCGTGGGAAGCAGATGTTTTAAGGTTTTGACCATATATGGTAATGACGGCCATGTTGGATGTAGCATTGACATAATTTGTGCAACTTTGTAAGGCATTGACCTCAGTATCATCCACGTGAAAATTGGTCAAAATTGGTGAAGCGGTTTCTGAGGAGATGTTGTTTACAGATGCCCTATATACGTATATGTAAAACATGTAAAATCTCCTTAAACAAACTTAGGAACGCTGGGGCACAGCCATGTTTGACCCTAGGAACTTGTTTGTACAACTTTTGTAGTATAGGAGTTGGCGATCATTTATAAACAAAAACTGTCAAATTATTCAGCGATTCTTAAGAAGAAGATTTTTTAAGGTTTTGACCATATATGATAGTGGCGGCAATCTTGGATGCCGCATTGACCTAATTTGTATAATTTTGAATGATTTGACCTCAGAATCATCCACGTGAAATTTGGTCAAACTCGGTCAAGCGGTTTCTGAGGAGATTCGTTTACAAATAACCTATATGAGAAGAAGATGTTTAAGGTTTTGACCATACATGGCCGTCATCTTGGATGTTGTACTGCCCTCATTTGTACACATTTAGAAGGCATTGCTTCAGTGTCATCCACTTGAAATTTGGTCAAAATTGGTCAAGCGGTTTCTGATGAGATGTCGTTTACAAATGCCCTATATACTCGTAAGTATATGGAAAAACATGTAAAATCTCCATATACAAACTTCGTTCGTTTGTATAGGTTGGCGTCTAGAGTCTCTGACTTGCAATCACTTGCCCCTCACCGCTGTAGGTTCGATCCCTCAGGGGCCTAGGAATCTTTATGTGAGGAAGCTATCCAGCTGGGTTGCGGAACGTCGGTGGTTCTACCCAGGTGCCCGCCCGTGCACGAAAATTGCCCGGAGGGCACCTGGGGGAAGCTGGAAAGTCGCCATATGACCTTAGCTGTTGGTGCGACTATAAAATCCAATTCAGTTCAATTCAATGCGTTTGTATAACTTTTGTAGTATAGGAGTTGGCGACCATTTAAAAACAGAAACTGTCAAAATTTGTTCAGCGGTTCTTGAGAAGAATTTTTTTAAGGTTTCGACCATATATGGTAATGGCGGCAAACTTGGATGTTGCACTGACCTAATTTGTTTAACTTTGGAAGGCTCTGACACCAGTATTGTCCACGTGACGTTTGGTCAAAATTGGTCAAGCAGTTTCTGTGGAGATGTCGTTTACACAAAATGTTATGCCCTATATAAGTCTATGTAAAACATGTAAAATCTCCGTATACAAACTTTGGAACCTCGGGGCACAGCCATTTTTAACCATTGGAACTTTCATTGTACAACGTTTGTAGTATAGGCGATCATTTATAAACAAAAACTTTCAAAATGTGTTCAGCGGTTCTTGAGAAGAAGATTGTTTATGGTTTTGACTATATATGGTAATGGCGGCCATCTTGGATGTCGCATTGACCTAATTTGTAAACTTTTGGAATGATTTGACCTCAGTATCATCCTTGTGAAATTTGGTCAAAATTATCCAAGGTAAAGCTGTTTAAGCAAGAGATAACGGACGAAGACGGACGGATAAAAAGCGGTCACAATAATAGGGCGAAGAATCTCTTGCCGCTTACCATTATCATTCGCGGATATCTTCACACAGTATTACAATTATAAAATATAAATATACAAAAGTATGTTTTGACGACGATAAGTTGTTGTTCAAGTTGACTCACGTCTCGATACGGCTTGTATCCTCCGTCTGTGACAGGCGCACCAGGTTGGTTATTGTGCTTATCAGCCAATGTAAATGTATTACCATATAAGGGCATCCCAATAATCAGCTTGGACTTTGGTGCTCCTTGAGCAACCCAATACTTTACAAATCGATCCTAAATGTAGTAAAACTGAAGTATTTTATTATACACGTACCATGCAATTCAAATACAAACATAGGAAAACACCAGATATCACACGTTTTTTTATATACTGAAAGGAAAAAGAAACGCAGGGTGCGTATTTCCGCTATATATTGCATATTCTGCACACTTAATTCCAAGGAAATCCCAAGATGTTTTGTAAAAAAAAAAGTGCAGTTAGTTAGAGAAAGGACACAACTGTGATATTGTAGACGTTTTAATCACAGTACACGTTGTAACAAGAAATTCATAAATGCTGAAGTTCCTCTTTGAAAAATTGAACCAGTTCAGTACTGTATTTAATGTTCAAGTGATTGCAACATTTAAAGCCTAAGATTGCTCATCTGCTTGAGCCAAATGCGCATTCTGACGATAATGAAACTTTAAAGGGGTAACCATTGGTGTGTTCAGTGCTGTTTAAACCTTCTTTCTAAAAGGACAGGCCTAATGTCGCCCTGTACCATTCGATTAGCAGTAGCATATTAAACATACAATATATAGCCGAAATACGCACCCTGCGTTTCTTTTTCCTTTCAGTATATATATATTTTATGAGAATCACATGCATTTTTAAAACACCAAGCGAACAAAGTACTGTAACCTATGATAATAAATGTATATCGGTTTCAGTGTATGTATAATATGTATGCCACACATACTACGCCACTACAAATTACGAAGTCGTATAAAATACTTTTTGGAGTTCTGTTAAATTACGGTGAACACGACTTGATCTTAATAAGTTTACAGCTGTTTAGCCGGTGTAGCATGAGATACGTCAGCTCCATTATTATCGTCAGTGCGCATGCGTTGCGGTTTGTTTGCTTCCGGTATGAGAACTGTCAGCCAAGCCACGGCTGAAAACCGGTTCATTGCTTGAGTAGTATGTAAATGTTTCTACACACATATTCTTGACTTAACCTGCGTAATACATTTAAGTTTAGCAGTACATCAAAAGGCATAAACATTTTGTTTGGATTGTAGGTGAATGGATTTATTTATGTTTTACGGCCTTGTGATATGGTTCGATGAATATAAATGATGCTCATGTATGGGATGGTGAAGTGCACGCCTTTCCTAAACAGTGGCGAGCGGTTGCGGGTTATTAATTTCAGCAATTCATAGTATGGGTCAATACATTGATGTTAACAGACATATGTATCTCAAAACGTGTTTGTGAGGAAGCTATCCAGCTGGCTTACGGAACGTCGGTGGTTCTACCCAGGTGCCCGCCCGTGCACGAAAATTTCCCGGAGGGGCACCTGGGGTCTTCCTCCACCAGTGGAAGCTGGAAAGTCGCCATATGACCTTAGCTGTTGGTGCGACTATAAAATCCAATTCAATTCAATTCAAAACGTGTTTACCTGTAATCACAACTGATGTAGTCTTTTATTGCTCTGGAATATTTTATTTACCGGTAATAAAACCTTCAATATCCGTTTACGTTTTTGAACGCATTAATGAACTATTGACAATGTGTTTACGTCCAACAGTTACCGTGGGTTATTACAATATACTTATATTTCGGCTGTTTAAACCTGAATGAATGAACTGGAAATACACTTTGGTTCCCAAGTGTACATAACACAAAAAGAGAACGAACCATCGATTACACAAACGAGGGCGCAATATATGGGCTAACCTCAATAAAAGCAAGGCAATAAGCCCGGAAGGTTAAACATGAATGGGTTTCAAACTAATGTCTGTATACTGACCACATTGAGGTTGTCTGTAGCATAAAGGGCGCTGTGAACATTTGCCGTGTCCTCCCATTTACCATGGAAATCATACATCATAAGGTTGATGAAGTCCACATTGCTGAAATAAAGTTTTTTAAATAGATAACTTCAAAGGGAATATATTGAAATTAAAATAATCGTTCACAATTAGTAAAAGGACAGTCGTATTCATGTGTTAGAATTGTACATGTAGAAGGTAATGGAAGAAAAACGTCCCTATCATGCCAAGTCCAATTACCGCGGCAGTGGAGTTATGGTAGAACGTTCACCGCGCATGCGAGAGCTCGTGGGTTCGATCGTCGGCCGAGTCACAAATATACAAAAGCTAATAGCTCTCTTGTTTGACGTTCAGCATATTTAAGCTGTATTGCCAGGACTGGATCGGTGCCATTATAATGTATCATGTCATGTGTCTACGTCGTGTAATTTTAATGATGTAGCATTAACGTAGATTATTGAGCTCATTGCTACAGTTAGATACCGACGTGATATAGGATAGGTAAAGGATATTTCAAAGCGACATTAAACTGCTCACACGCTCATTTGTACATACTTACTATCTGAATTTAGGAGTGACAGTTTATAAAACCGTTTTGAATCAACTCTTGCTTCTTGACGAATTAAACATATTTTACTGTAGATTTGAGAAAAATATTTTATAAACAACAAAGTGAAAGGCGAAACCAACTATATACAAGAAGCTAATAAAAGAAAATGGAATCATTGCCATATGAATAACCAGGTCACCTCGGAGCAACAGAAGGTAGGCATTTTTCAGCCAACTTACATAATTAACAATGATATCACTATTAACATACTTTGCTATGTTTGGTATATCGTACGATTCCTTGACCCTGGCCTCTGTTACACCAACGGCTACTGAGAGTAACAGTGTTGTTTTGTTTCCAAGATGTGGTTCGTGTCTAAATGCTTGGTGCACAATCTAAAATGTATACACACTCAACTCATATGTGTTAATGAGATCTCCTTTCAATAAAAGAGTAGAGCTTAACAGCACGTTTAACTATTCATACTCGACAAATCCAAGGAATTTCATTAAAGTGTACGCTAAGAAAGGCAATGCTAACATTAGCAATGACAGTTATATATGTTGACAATCTCAGAGAGAGAGAGAGAGAGAGAGAGAGAGGACACGACGTTCATAAATAATAATAATATGTATTCAGGTATTCAGGGTTTCTCTGGTATATTTCTTCCATATAGAGATGTTCGACAAAACCAAAATAATACTAGTATTCTTCAACTACGTTTACATCGTCTAAGTTATACAATTATCTGACATATTGAATTTGCAAAATTGAGACATTATAAATAATCTATGCAACATAAAAGTTCATAATGTAACCGCAACACACTTAAAACATAAACACTTCATCAAGGGATCAAAGATCAGACAAGCATGGCTTTTTACCTGTAACCATTTCACAAAATTGGCTTTGTCCTCAGGGCCACTACCTCTATCCGCAGGATATTCCCAATCGATATCAAGTCCGTCAAAGTTGTGAGTACGGAGGAAGTGGATCGCATTTCTTGCAAAGTGTCTCATATTTGACTCTGATTTCACGGTTTCAACAAAACCTTTGGATGCCATTGTCCATCCACCTAGGGACAACATCGTCTTTAAATGTGTGTTCCTGTGCTTCAGCCCATTGGTAAATGCTGCGTACCTTGAAATACAATATTTATTATATATGTGCGCAGTCACCAGAAAGAAAAGACACCAGTTGAAATCAAACCCGATGTAACGACGAGAAAAAAGAAATGTTTCTCTTAAACGACGAGAACATAATATAGATGTCAACATTTTGTTTACACCCTCAATTGTCAAGCACTTGAACAATGTCTCACTTGGTAGTACGAACGTTGGCATCTTCGTTCATTGATTTCGGTTTTAGTTTTTTTTATAAGAAATTACTGAAATAGCAAAGAAAGCCTCTATTCCAATGTGTCGCGAATTGTATGTATTGATGGCTATTCTTCAGTTTGACAAGAGTTTGCAGTCATTCTTAGTCTTTTGCATTGTAAAATATAAATATATATTACCATGACGGGTTCCGAAATAAAAACATTTAACGTTAGTAAAGTGGTTATTAACAGGCTACAACATTTATATACTTATGCAATAACATGAACATGGAAAAGATGTATGTACATATGTTTTATTCAGACGGGATGTTTGAATAAAATAATTCTAAAAAAATACGATAAATACTTACAACGCTGTGTCGCCGTGCGATTCGGCCTTTAGATGAGTTCCGTTAGCATCAAGAGTAGCGAACGCGAATAACATGTGTGTGCAGAGGTGGGCATCTATGTTACTTGGAGAGAGGACGTTGCTAGACCAGCTGCCATAGTAACACACACGTTTCAACTCTCCTGCCATGTAGAAATCCAAAATATTAGTAGGATAGGAACACTGTTAAGATTATTTGCCTTCCATTGCTTCTCCTACCGTGTCTCAAAAGTTGTTAGATAATACCTGAACAGAAATGTCTCAGACAATATCTAAACGTGTTTGACTAACGTACAACCAAAGTTTACATACCAATAACATCGCGCCAGATTGTAACTGTAACAGTTTGTATTGCATTATTGCTAATTTTAGTCCTAATAGACTGTTCTAGAAATGCCTATGATCTTAGTTATATCTTTTCGTACGCCTTTAATGCGGTATTCTATTAATACGAGTAGCTGAACGTAAAACACAGGTCTCAAAAGGAAAAGAAACAATAGAACTCACTTTATGGATATGAAATGAGGCAACATATACTAATACACATTATAAATACAATTATGTCTTACGTAGTATTTCATTAACATCTATGTCACGTGGTAAGATAGGGATAAGTCCCTATCCCGCCAGGTAAAGTTTACAACAAATGTATGCCGTTTCTAAATCTACTGACAATAAGTTATATATTCAACATTTAGCTTTTGAAAATCCGAACTCTATAGCCACAATATAAACGGCTTTAACCTGCCAATCCGAACTCTATAGCCACAATATAAATGGCTTTAACCTGCCAATCTAAACCCCAAAATGGGATCGTCATTTTAAGAGTTACCAACTCATAATTCATTTTACGAATATTCAATCTCGGGTATTTTAAGACCACGTGAATAAACAAATACTTTAATCGGCATATATACAGTATTTCATGACCTGAACGCCTGGATAGGGTTTGGATAAACGATTTTGTGAAATAAGTTGCCGTTATTTGGTGGGATAGTGCCTTTAAACTTACTTTACTTCAATGTGATATTTTGGAAACCCTCCTGCATCAAACAAACTACAGACCAAGCGGAAACCATCGGCTGCATGTATTAATAGTTCGCATGCATAGTTAAAACATATAGTTTGGTAAAACTATATACATATGTCATATTTCATAGTTAATATATGATTACTTTTATGAAATAGCTTCGAGTGTGGTACTATACACAAATACATGTATATGACAGTTCAAAACATATATGACCAAGAGACCGTTTCAAGTTGGTACCCTTGTTGACAACCCTTGTAATGTCTGCGGTGGCGGATACTGTTGACAACCCTTGTAATGTCTGCGGTGGCGGATACTGATGACATCCCTTGAAATGTCTGCGGTGGCGGATACTGTTGACAACCCTTGTAATGTCTGCGGTGGCGGATACTGTTGACATCCCTTATCTGCGGTGGCGTATACTGTTGACATCCCTTGTAATGTCACTGTTGACAATCCTTGTAATGTCTGCGGTGGCGGATACTGTTGACATCCCTTGAAATGTCTGAGGTGGCGGATACTGTTGACAACCCTTGTAATGTCTGCGGTGGCGGATACTGTTGGCAACCCTTGTAATGTCTGCGGTGGCGGATACTGTTGGCATTCCTTGTAATGTCTGCGGTGGCGTATACTGTTGACATCCCTTGTCTGCGGTGGCGTATACTGTTGACAACCCTTGTAATGTCTGCGGTTGCGGATACTGATGACATCCCTTGAAATGTCTGCGGTGGCGGATACTGTTGACGTCCCTTGTAATGTCTGCGGTGGCGTATACTGTTGACGTCCCTTGTAATGTCTGCGGTGGTGTATACTGTTGACATCCCTTATCTGCGGTGGCGTATACTGTTGACATCCCTTGTAATGTCTGCGGTGGCGTATTCTGTGTTTTCTGTGTATCCATGTAATTGTTGTTGTTTTGACTGCGTATTTTGTTCTGAGAATGTTGCATTGTTGTATCTACCTTGAATTTCGTTTAAATTCTACTTTTCAGCAAAGAATGACGTTTACCAAGATCCGACAATATCGTTTTTTAATAGTCTAGCAATACGTTATGACAGTTTTGAGCAGTTAAGATCCTCTAAATCTTCAAGAAAGAAAAAAAAGTCAGTCTATATTTTAGCATACGATTAATCAAAGTATTTGTACCTGTGCTTACCAAATCACGTTTCGATCGTCGGTCATAACTATACACATTGCATCATATTTCATTGGCTACTTATGTGGCGTTACCATTCGACTATTGTATCTACTTTCGTTTAAATACTACTATTTTTATCAAAGAATGACGTGTTCCATGCTTAATTACTAACATCCGACAATATCGTTGTTTACACGGTGTGTATGTCAACTATAACACTCATGCATAAGCGCACACTTAAATAAATACATTAGCACTGTTTGTTAAAGAAATAGACGTCAGCGCCGATGTGACAGAGTTTTTATGATATGTTGTTGTTTTTATTGCCGCCATTAATTTGTGAGTTATCAAATCAAAAGGATGCATATTCAACTATGTGTATTTTAATGCCAAGTATGCAAAAGTATATATATATATATATATCGAGGCTCTTGCCGAGCATTATATCATCTTTGCTAACGAGTTTAATACATTCAATAATGAATGAGAAAGAATGTTAGATTCTATTTATCGCATAACTCACATATCGACTTTTATTGCATTATAACTGTCGCTTTAACACGGGAAACCGCCATAAACCGTGGGAATTGGAACATAGTCGTTATCGCTTTTTTTGACAGCGCATACTAGGCTAATTTACATACTTATATAACTAGTGGTATATAGAATGGTGTTATTTAACTCCCACACCGTAAGTTATGTGATAAAACTATATATTTAGTAGGCACATATGAATTAACACATGAGATAAATATTGAATATCGGCTTGTTGTGTGAAATTCGGTATTTCGTTTACTTAATTATGTAGACAGACACTGTGTGCCACTAAATACGTACCAGCACAACATACCCATGTAACGGCTAAACAAAACAACAGGGTGGTCCTTATGTAGTCTGACATCTAAAAAGGAAATGAAGATAATTAGTAGCGTTGCGTTTCCATAAACTGTAAATGATATTGGATAATGTGTCTGGACCTGGCGATATCCATGCCAGCTTTCACAGAGGCTTAGTCTAGGTTTCCAAACTGTTATGTGGTTAGGTCCATAGTTAGGTCCTAACTAAGAATGAGACTGCGTACTTTGATTGTACTATATACACAACTATAGAAGCAGAGTTATCCCAATACGGTTTGCATATTTCTTGTCTGTTCTGTTACTGGGTTTTATCCGCTAAACAAAATTGAAATCATATCACTTATTATAAAGGACTTAACAACTAATCTGACAGTTGAACACTACACACATACTGTTGATATGATAAAATACAGGTTTGAGTTTGGATTAAAACTAGAAAAATCAAAGCAAAAAAAACATGTTTAAATGAAGGTGACGATTTAACATTAACTTAAACAAACATATCAATATGGCACAAAACTGTGAGAATTTTCTCTTGGCTAAAAAAATCAATTATCTCCTTTATCAAAAACGACATCGGTACCACCAAGACAAAAAATTCAAAAGAGGTGAAAACCAAAAAACAACAACATAGGTTTCAAATATAACGTAAGCGTTAAACAAATAAATGTAAGATAATAAGACATGTGGCAACTAATACAATATGAGTTCTGCAAGAAATGGAATAGTTTCAAAAAATTACGAGACAAAATACTTTAAGAATTAAAATCCGCAATGCAAACATTAGACAAATAAACGAATATATTGAATGTCTTTGTGCTATTTTCCATCATATGAGTGTGTTCGATCATTTGAGTATGATTATTTTCCATTTACAGTTAGCCACTATGCTTTCCTCTCTTTAAATGTGCGATGACCGGACAGTCTGTGTACCCTATGATGACTTCTACATAAAGTCCAAAAGGACGGTGAAGTTTGTCTGCAATCTTGTCTTGTCGCGCCCTCAATGGTTTATTCTCTTGTTGCTCTGGCTTCTGCCAAGTCACTGAGTACCTTCTTTGTGTCTTTCTATGCTATTGATATTTTGTATTCATATAAACACGAGCATCTTTGTGTTTTACTGATATTGCCTACTAATGCTGCCTTGTTAGTTCATTGCGGGGATTTCTTTATTTACACTGTCCCGTTTTATTGGGATGAACGTAGGGTAAGTGTTAGGTTTGGTGCACCCTAGAACCTACTTTAAACCCCCAGCGGCCTTTTTTTCCACTGACCTTTCCAAGGAGGTAGCCATATTGTCAACCCCTGTTTGTGTTTGTGACGTCATATGCCTTTATTCCTTATTAACATTGCCATTCATGTTTGTCTTGTTGCTTGTTTTGGGGTTTACATTGTTCTGTGACAGCTGCATTTACTGTTCGAACCCTTTTGTGTGTGTGATGTCTTATTTGGGTTTTTATTCATCTTTAATTGTGTTCTTTGTTTCTGTGTGTGTTTGTGGTTGACTGTCGTGCACGAATGCTGCTTTTCCTGTTCGATTTTTATATCTATATTTTATACTTATTTCTAGTGGTCAGTATCAAGGATTTACAAGACAAAAAACACCTATGGCGATACTCAGGTTTGCCCTAAACCTGTTCATGTATACTCTAAACTTAGACACAGGAGCCTCTTAAAATAGTATTACAGAAAATGTTGAAGGACAACTCACCATTTAGGATAAATTACGAAAAGCCCAGTGTAAACTGACACTCGAGAAAGCGCATCCCAAATTTAGAAGTCCAGATAACATAGAAACCTAGTATGAGTGATATCACTTATAAAACTCGTCTCCGGGCGGGGTATAAGTTCATGTCTAGAAGGTTACCGGATCAAACTAATTATGTAAATAGATACTCTTAACATCCTAGTCAAACCCCTACTCAGTGGTTCGACTCAGTGGTAGTTGTTAACATGCTAAGATCAAAATGTTTAACAAAGGGAAACTATATTGACCGCACAGACCTGAACTAGTTCGTTTCAAGACCTCATTACATTATTTAGAATCTTGCTGATACTTTACCTCAGCATTCCCTACGATGTTTTCGAAAATGGAAAGACAGTGCATTATGTCCAAGTGCGTGGAAGTTCCTAGGACAATCAAATGGGTTGTTACAGATGCCTAAGGGTACATTGATGTATTAAATATATTCGCAAGATGATTTCGAGCTCATGATAATGGAATGCTTGTAAAGATTCTCACAGCCGAAAAATGATCCTTCAGTGATTTCAAGGCAAGCATACAGCTAAATAGGAAAAAAATAACAGTAAGAGAATCAATATAAAGATAATGTGGACATGTTACATCATATGATGGGCCCAGTCTGAAATTAAGGAGTCTCTGTCATTAGGAAGATAAAACACCGAACGAAAAATCGTACCTAGATAAAATAATCTTTGGTCGATATTTTAATGGAGATGTTTTTGATTAAAGGGAATTTAGCGCCACAGCCAAAGAAGCTTTATTATTGTGAGCTCTGAAAAAATTGAGAATTGGTGAAAAAATTATCAAAATCGGAAGATAAACAAAAAATATATGACCATTTGAAGGTTGTTCTAAAACGGATATGGGAGCCGCCATTTTGAGAACTATTATGTCATAGTTCCAAATTACCATATATGGAATTTTAATAAAGAGCATTTAGTACATATACCTGGGACGCAAATAATTTTGAGCTCCATTTACAACTATAATGTTAATTTCATGCAGCGCCTCCGAGGTTGTGTTTAAAAACTTCTCGCCTCTCACCGCTGCTGGTTCGATTCCCACGGGGAGCTCGACTTATAACTGAGAAAGTGGTGGGAAGTATACAGTACTGGTTCTATCGAAGATAAATGGGATGACCTGCTTCTACCACAAACATTCGACCTTCATATATGGCCTAAAATGTGCCGTAAATGACGTAAAACACCATTCAAACAAACAAACTAGTTGGTACTTGTAATCAGACACAACATTAGTTGGCTTGAACACGTTTCTTGAGTGGTGAACATGGTGAAGAGCATATAATTGAAATAGTAAACTAGCTCACCCTTTTCCGTAGACGTCGTTTAGACAAAACTATATTAAATGAAGAGCAAGTTGGTAAGAAAATGTTTTAAGTTTCAAAACTAGACAACGATTAGTTTTATTTTACACATGTTGCTAAAGGCTGGAATTTTAAACTAATATCTGCCTTACTGCCCAATATATTTCAGGTGACCTTATCAGATCTCCTTAGCTCCTCATTTTGTCACGACTGCTCAGATAAGCTATCAGCTTAACAAATATTATTCATGTTTGAATAATGATCAGTAGAATTTAATTGATAAACACATTTTTAAAACCACAATATTTCATTAAATGCTACAAGCACTTTATTCGAAGAATTAAAATGTTAAATTTCGTATTTTTTATTTTGAATAGTTGCATCTCGCGGTCGATTTATTTATTTATTTATTTCGTCATTTTCGTATTTTATTAGGAAGCACGACTTTATCGAGTATAACTTGAGACACTTAGTAAAATATAAGTAGCATGCCATTTGTTAGAGATATTTTGTCGCAACGAAAAGCCATCAGTGTAATAAAGAGTGTGTCACGTATCAATTTGTTCATTGTAAAACTACTAAATAGTAAAGAAGTTAAGGTTAGTTCAAAACATCAGCCTTTACTAGGTTACTGATATCAGTCTACGATATTTTTCCTCTAGCTGATATCTACTCCTTCGGGCTTTTATATCTAGCTCCTTCGGGGTTTTTCAACCCGGGGCTAGAGGGCGGGATAGGTAGCAAGCATTTTTTCTCTACCGTTCATGAACAGTCTGAATCAAACCTAGACTGCAATATGTTTTCGTATTTATCATGTTCGGCGATTTCCAAATTTCTCCTTTCATACTATTTTTATATATCGATTGGAAACAAACCAACACGTAATACCTCTAAATATTGTTCTACGTTCTACATTAAATACAATCTATATTACATTCTATATTTTACAGTAAGATTGTACACGATAATTGATTTAGTGCGTTTTTATTTTTGCCATTTTGCTTATATCATTTTGCTTTTATACATATATTTTAATTTTCAACCACCAATTTGGTGATCCATTTATTCTTCCCGTCATTGGTGCATTGTGGTCGGGGAGGTCCATCCCCCATGCACCTTACAATATTGTATGCATTTAGTTATGAACAATACAAAACAGTCACAGAAGTGTTAAATTTGCATTAACATAAGAGAGTTGTTAACTGGGGAATTTTCCTTTCTTATCAGTTCGTCAGGTCATGGGCAAGATTTGTTTTTTTAATAGTTTTAGTCGGTTGCGACAGAGTCGTAACCGTATTAATGTTAAATACATCGTTTACAGAGTTGTCAATTTCGTTGGAGTTCTTTAATGGCGATAACTCGTACGATCTTGCCTTTTTCGTTACAGGAAGTTATAGCGTGCAACAAGCATTTATGACACAGAAGAACATTAAGCGTATTTAGAAATGTATGTGGTATGACAGTTTTAAACTGAGGATGTTTGCAGGAAGACTATGAATCTCTATTTTTGTATCTAAAACTCTGTAAATTATTAACTTTTAACCTTACTTACTCAGCTTATCTAAAGCTTTGTAAATTATTAACTTGTACTCCACCCATGACCAAGTAATGGATAGAAAGATTTTTCTAGGTATATTGACTATGTTTGTGTATATTTCACTGCATATTGACATGAAATGTGTACTTGTTTTACTTATAAAGTAAAATATATATGCTGCATCTCACATCATGATGTAGGTTATTAAGGTATCCTTTAAACAACATAATAGAGTAAATATATTAAAGCAGTAGAAGAATGAATTGTTTTGTAAACTTAAGTGTTTGTCATGACCCTTTATTACAAAAACATTCATTCAATATATTTTGGAAGAAGAAGCATAGTGAAGGTTTTAGGTAGGTAATTATACTCAAGAGAAAGAAAAATAGATAATATAGAAAATGGAAGGACAAAAGGTAAATGCTATATATTGCAGCAAGTGTCAGTAAAGTCATAATGTTATGGTTCAGCAAAGATTTTCTCATATGATATTTATGAAAATATGTATCTTTTCAGTTTTTATAAGCAATGTATTTATCAGATTTATAAACTGATTTTAAACAGTAAATAAAATTTGTACATGATGGTGCAGAATTATTTTGTTTTTGAAAGAATATATGCCATTTTCCTAATACTAAAATCTTATTTAGTATAATATCTAATTTGTCATTCCCTAATAAAATATCGGAGTCTGGCCAGTTGGTCACAGTCTCAGTGCATTTGCTATTGATAAAAGTAGACAAGTTTGACCAAAACAATTTTGAAACTTCGCATAGAAGAGATGTTTAATTGTTTCTACTGGTTTATTACAAAAAGTACACATATCTTAATCAGCAATGTTCATTTTTTTAAGAAAATGCTTGGTACCTAGAATCCTATGGTTGATCCTGTATTGGAACCATTGTAGTCTTACATCTTTATTTATTTTAAATGTTGAAGCACATATTTTGTAGCAATTCAAGTGTCTATTATTAAGTTCTTCGTTCCACTGTGTTACCGCTGATGGGATTATATATTTTATTAACATTGCATCATAGTTTAACCTGCTTCTTTAATGTATTTTAAAATATTCGATAGATAGAATGTAAATATAAGGTTTTTGCCCTTGTTTATATATGTGACCATAAAACTGATTCTGTAACCCTTCGTATTTTAAAAAAATGGATTTTATCCCATAAGTTTCTTTAAAGTCAAGAAAATATCAAATTGCCGTTATTATCGATCAGGTCATTGATGGAAATAACTCATTTCGAGACAGTGTTTAACAAAATTGTTGAGCCTCCGACCTTTATGTTACGTATATTTATAATATAATATTTATAACTTTCAAAGACATCTTTCCAGAAAGGATTATCCAATGTGTTTAGATGTTTATCTATATAATTTATGCCAACGTAAGTGAACAGTTTTATCCAGGGGTATATGTTCTGAACAGTGCTTAGGCAATTATTTTCTTTCTTAAACCGCCTCACTTTTTGTCTTAATATATAACCCGACGTTTGACTTTGCTTTTTTACCACACCACAAGAAGTTAAAGATTAATGTTTTTAGTTCATTAATTACATGTTGGTGGTGATTGGGTAATGCTGCAATTAGTTATTAGCAAATAGTTATTTTTGAAATTGCTAGGCTCTTTATAACTGTAATTTTACCAATTGGTGAGAGAATCCTCTTTGACTAGTTACTCAAAAGTTTCTTTATCTCTTCATTATTAGTTTTATAATGTATAGTACATATTTGGTCTAGGTCAACCGAAAATTTAATACCTGATATAGTGAAAGAGTCATGTTCCCAGCACAGTTCATATTCTCTGCATATGTTAACGTTACATCGTTTTCTGCAATCTATCAAAATGACTTTAGTTTTGTCCAAATTTATATTAAGGCCGGAGACTCTCGCATACAAATTTAAGGTTTTAAGAGCGTGTTTTAGAGATATTTCAGAACCATCCAGTATTAATGTAGTGCATTTTATGAGATTATGTGTCCTTTGGAGCCTATTTTTAAACCGTTAATATTTATATTATTTCCTATCAAGACAGCCCATATTTCAGCACACAGAAGGAATATATAGGGAGACAATAGGCCCTGACGACAACCTCGATGTATAGTGAACCAGTCTGTGAGGTGGTCAACCGCTGCTCCCAACTAAATTCCATTTTGTTTATTTCGATCTTCGGAGCATAGAATTTTGTTAGATACTAGGACCATACGCCGCTGGACATGGAATTATGACAGTAAAATTAGCATGTCCATCGCCATATGCATGCCATCTTCCAGATGGTTGAAATTCTGTATTGATTTTATGAGTATTGAGTTCTGCTCAAGCCGGGGTTAGTGGGCGTGAACCGTAGTAAGACTATTTCATTACCGTTCATGAACTGTCTCAATCAAACCGAGACTGCAATATTTCGTATATATCGGCCGTTTCCAAAGGTCCACTCTCATACTCTTTTGAAGTGAAGTTTTTATTTTTTTATTTTCTAAATTACAAAAGTATTTCGATGGTTTTCTCCCCCTCTCGATTCCATTTTGCTCTTGATCTTATTCTGATACCCTCCAACTGTTATTCTCTAATTTCATAAAGTTATTTTCTTTTAATTTCAAGTAATGTATGATTTTCAAGTAATGTATGATTACTATTGATGTCTTTTTCAAGTGAATCTATATCTGCTATAACGTTTTGCTCACGTTTGTCTTGTGTTTCTTTTTAAATGTGAAGAGTATGATATAGTTTTCCCCCTTATTTCCATTAAAAGCATATCGACAAAAAGTTATCGGAAGCATACATTTTATCAGTTGTTGTTTAGTTTGTTTAATAGTTTCCTTAATTTCATGTACATATTTTTCATCTTTTAAAAGAGAAGTATTCATTTTCAAATAAGATCAACCATAAACAAATTTGCCGAATTTAAATGATAGTATAACCGGACTATAATCCGTTCTATATCCTGTCTAAATTAATAATGAATGAGTACTTATGTAAGATCCTCTATATTGTTCATCTCTTTCAGTAAAATGGGTGTCTTGTAAGAAGTAAATAGAGTATTTTTTGCTTTTAAGGTAATGCAGGGTGTCTGTTTTTTTATTGTATCACTTAGATCTTGTTCTTTCATAGATGCAAACGTTATCCGATCAGTCAATCCGATCAGTCGGATTTTAGCAAGTCATTACATTGTGGAGAATATTGACTGTCCTGATATTTATGAGAATTCTCTGAACCATTTATATGTAGAGATAGACATTTGCCACTCCTTATGCTTTGCCTTCCACTTTCTAGAGCAACACAAAAAGCATTTATCCAAACAAAAGAAGCCAAAAAGGCTTTTTCTGATAAGGAAAAAAAGGTTTCAAAAAGATAGGCCTATATACAGAAGGAAAAAAAGGACCAATAAATAATCCCTCGCACACTACATGTATGTCCCATTTTGAACACCACGTGTAAACAAAACGCATAATACAATATGACAGCTATTTTTTTCCCTAATATTGCATGCCTTGTAAACTTTAGTCATGTAGAAGATATAACATGACAGGAAATGTTGAAAACTGAGTTTAAGTTACATTTTCAATTTTACTCAAATTTTTGCACTAGCTTTAGCATATATATTTACTAGCAATAGCATATATATTTACTAGCAATACCTGTACCACTGCCTGTCTGTGACACATTAGGGCACACTCACACCTGACTGGACTGAGCACCTATTTATCTATTAAAAGAGGAAAGATAGTCAGATTACTCATATCATTTCTAAAGATAGTGTATTGTTCTATATACATTTAGAACATTTTTTTTCATGTATGTTTATGTTGTTGGAATCAAAACTTTTTTGCTTTTTATTTTTTTATTTAGCATATTTTGTTTGGCGATAGAATACCCCTTCGTACGGAACGGTGTATATTAAAAGTTTAAACAAGATTATTATGGTTTATATGTATCATACATGTTATATAGTATATGTATATCCTTTGCTTTAGTCCTTGACGAAACGAAAACTAAGGACTCTAAAGGATTAGTTTTAGCATTAAATTAATCGAATAATTATCTATGTCACCATTTACTTCTCTGGCTCAAAAACGAGAATAAGTTTAAGACCAACATTTCGGTCAGTATTTGTCTTTGAGCATTCTTTTAAAGAATGGTAATTGCAAATGTATACAAGTTATATCCGGGGCCTATTTATTGAGGAATTTCACGTTTATTGTGTATATTTATGTATTTTATTTCATGACCTCCAGCATGTTACTGGTGGTTATAAGTAAGTACCATGTTATGGTAATAATAGTCAAATACCGTACCATCATTTACTAACCCAAAGTTCTGAACAGTCCAGTCAAATAGCGAGGTTTCATACCATTGATTACATATTAACCTCGCAGGTGCACTTGGTGCACTTCAGCTTATATTATGATAAAATTGTTTTAGAGTTAACATCTGATAATGAAACGAAAGGACATATCCGGGTCGAAGAAAGGCAATACATTTCATATGTCGTGAACAAAGCCTTTAAAATACCATCAATGACGAGCTAAAATCAGTCTTTATTATGACTATTTTAAATATTTGAACGCACTTAGTATTCACTGTTTTAAAAAGGAAGTATATGTTTGTTGTGAGCATAATAATGATGCGAATCATTAAAAGCACACCACAACAGCGTGAGAATATCGATCAAAAAAATACTTTTAATGTCGACGTAGTCCTACACTTTATTAAGTTCCTTTTTGTTTTTCTATATACCTTTAATGTACATATTGCGAGCTTAATATAGGATTGAATATAATTGAAACTAGCGGCGAAATTGTTTTTATATCATGTACCTTTATATGTTTACTTTCACATGATCTGATCGTTTTTATATGAAAAAGAAGTAGCGTTTAATTTCGAGCAACCTTCATTTTTTAAGGAGACGGAGCTACTGCCCACGAATCCAATGTGTCTCAATAGAAAATGGCTATGCAAGGCCACTGTTTAAAAATACACTGTAGTTGTTTTTCTTACTCTTTTTTTTTATCATTATCATACTCCCTAGGAACTTTATTGTTAGTAATTTAACGACGGGAAAATAATGTAAACATTAGAATTGGTATGTATTATTTTGGCGTTTATGCAGTTTTAAACACATGTAGTAAATGGCAAATTAATGTCGTTAGAAACCGCATAAATGTTAAATAATGTGATTACATTCTTTGATTCCATTCTTAATAACAATCAAATAATGTGACAACCTTTTAGCACATCTTACATGGCACATCTGAAGATTACAAGTGTATATACGTCCGCTCTATCTGCAAAGGTAAATGTTTATTTCGGTTTATCAATACTCTCTCATAACAATAGGTATAAACTATAGATATAAAAATCGAACAGGAAAAGCAGCATTCAAGGACGACAGTCAACCACAAACACACACAGAAACAAAGAAAAAGCTTAAAGATGAATAAAAGGCCAAATAAGACATCACAAACACAAAAGGGTTGACAATAGGGCTACCGTCTATGAACGGTCAGTGGCAAAAAAGGCCGCTGAGGGTTTAAACCAGGTTCTAGGGTGCACCAAACCTCACGATTACCCTACTGTCAACCCAATAAAACGGGACAGTGTAAATAAAGAAATCCCCGCCATGAACTATTCTTTAACCAACAAGGCAGCATTAATAGGCAATATAAGTACACAAAGATGCTATTGTATATATAAATCAAAAAAACTATAGCCTAGAAAGCCACAAAGAAGGTATTCAATGACTTGGCAGAAGCCAAAGCAACAAGAGAATAAACAATTTAGGGCACGACAAGACAAGACTGCAGACAAACATCAAACGTCACCGTCCATTTAGGCTTTAGGTAGACGTAATCATAGGGTCCACAGCCTGTCCGGTCATCGAACAATCAAAGAGGAAAGCATAGTGGTGAACTGTAAATCGATCCACCACAAACCTTTTAACAAGTTTAACAAATCATCACCAAGGATGTGACGAAGTTTGTAAATCACGTCACCATAGAAGTCAGGTTGTGATAGTCCTTGTCGCAGAAGAGTTCTTAAATTACTTTTATATTTGGAAAGAAGATCAGGGTTACGATAATAACATTTTGCAAAGGTTTTACGAAGTTTATGGTAGCGGTAACCCTGATGGAGTAGATTTTTAATTATACAAAGATTACGAATATTAAATAAGTTGAGACAAGTCAAACAGAAAATGTAGCATTCAAACAACACAATCGACCCAAACACGCATATAAAATAAACAACAAAAATAAAAAATAAATACAAGCAAAGTATGCGACATCACAATCATGACAGGGTTGACACTGTGGTACGAAAAAGTCACTGGGGGGGGGGGGGGGGGGGGGGGGGGGGGTAAACAGGTTTATATGGTCACCAAACCCCGCTCTTCCCCTAATGTCATCCCAATTTAGCGGAGCAGTGTAATACAAAATTCCCGACAGGCTATATTCTCTAACAAACTAGGCAGCATTAATCGGCAATACAAATAAGTAAAACACAACGATGATTATGTATATACGACAGAGCATATAAAAACAAAAGCTAGAAAGCCAGAAAGCAAGTACTCAATGACTAGGCAGAAGCCAGAGCAACAATAAAAAAGGTTAAGTGCACTAAAAGACAATTCTGAAGACAAGCATTAAACATTACCGTCTATTTCAAGATATAAAAAGACGTCCACAATCTGGCAAGGAGAGTGCATAGTGGCGAACTGTAAATGGGCAAAAAACAAACATCGGCGAATGCCTGCTGTATTATAATATTCCGAATCGCTCAAAGTGCTCCTTGACAATGGGAACATTGCGTTTATCCCTATATAGTCTAAATGATCCATCATTTTTAGCGTCATATGTTAGCATCAGGATGTTTTGTAACTCCTTAGCCTTACATTAAATCTGTTTGTCCAACGTTATGATTGTTGATTGACCAGGATTCAATCAGGATGCAATATGTGGGCCCCTTTGTATCCCTAGTGTTTTGCTAACGAGTGCATGAATATAAAAATGCATGAATATAAAAATATATCCTAAGTAAGTTATCTGAGATGATACTTTTGATACATGTATGTTTCCGTTAAAACCTGACATACTCGTCCAAACTAGATATCCTGGCAAGCACCCAGGCCATGTCCATCTAGAGAATGTGTTCCGAATGTAACAATGTCATAAATAAAGTCTTTAATAATCTTGACGTTTGTCGAATAGAAAAAAAACGAATAACACATGGCGTTTTGGAAGCTAAACAATATATATTGTACATTATATAAAGTCATTTCGCACAAGATGGATGAATGAAATGGGCACTGTTAGCAGTTTAAAAACAACACATAAAACACCTTTCAAATGATGAGTTTGTATTCAGTTTGCAAATGATGGAAGTTAATTAAATGGCAATTACATTTTTAAAAATAAAACATAAACTTTATATCTTTTTCTGGCTATAACAGATTATCAAGAAAACCGTTATGGACATATCAACGTGCAACATGTACAAACATGAGTGGGATGAGGAATCATATTTTTCAAGTTATTTTCATATAGTTTATATCATCAATGATATGTGTAGCGCATTTTGCAAACCTGTGTTGAATACTTATATATATATATGAAGAAGATCATACAATTAAAAAAGGAGCTTAAATATTATACTCGAAAACAACAATAAAGCCATTAAGTCAGTGAACGATTCAATTTGTAAAGTTAAACCATATAGCCATGCTACTACAGAAATATATCCTCTATAACCGTGTTATATATAATACTAATTTACATTCAGTCACAGTGATTAATGTATTAAAACATTCATATGTTTTTCCAAATTTTAACTTGCACTGTTTTACCCCATGTCCTCATTATATGCATAAGATGACCATTCAAGCTTGTCATCAGCATTTTTTGTAGAGAGCTTGCCAGGTCCATTGGTAGTTGAAAGTCCCATTAACACACATCCCACCTTCATTGGTTGTTAGAGTAGCTCTGCTTATCGAATTGTGGGTGTTTTGGTTTAAGGTACTGGCATAAAGCAGATGTCCAATAGTATAAATATTCCAGACGATTACTGATAGTAATCACACAGCGGAGATCCTTCGTAACATCATAATACACATTACCTTACAGAGCAACCAACATGTTTACCTGTATTGTGTTCGTGACCAATCTTCTGGCAGCTTTTAACAGTAGGTGTTATTTTACATTATCATTTTACAAATGTATGGGACGTATATTTTATATCTTTTCGTCTTCTGAAAGATGTTTTTTATTATTTAAAACTAAAATAATTGTATTTTTAATATCAGTAAAATTATTTATAATGTATACATTTCTTAACATATTAAACTTTCGGTCTTGACTTTTAATACTTCATTTAAACATTTCCAAAATTGGACATTATTTGCCGTTTTTGTGTTTTAATGCTTTAGATACATTTGTTAAGAGATATTGGTAATTTATATCACGTTTAGGAATGTATACTGCAATTTCGTGGTGATGATGTAATAATAGAAAAACAAATACGACAGATTAAAATGGCTATATTTCAATGAGATTTTTTATCACGAACACGTTGGAAATTACTCACACATACTACGGACGTGTAAGTATTATGTTATGCATAATATATGATTTAGCATTTAAATTTAATATAGTTTATCCAGTAGTATTAAGTGTTCCTTCTGTGTTATAACAAACAAAGGTCAAATAAGCAAGACTTTGTACAAATAAATGTATTTTGATAAATCTGCTATTTTGTTGGAACAGTTAGAAACCTAGGTAATGAGTTTCGTCTTCCGTAAAAGCAAACACAATTCATTTCGATTGACGAAGTTTAAATAGTTTAATTCTAACCTACTCATTAAATTGAATTGGATTTATCAGCATTTAACGTGCTATTTATACGGAATGCTTGGCTAGATCAGAGTGTGGATATGTATGTAAAGTCTTTTATCTCCTGAATGGGTATTTTTATATGTGGGAATTTGACCCCATCAAATACTATAAAAAATGTTTGTTTAATACAGAAGACATGGTATAAACAATAACGACCTTATTCGCATACAATGGTAACATATGTCTAAAGAGAACTTTGATAAGGTTGTAGTTTGTGATATTCAATGGAATAGTCTATTTTAGAAGTGAAATAAAAGTTGAAAAAAACACAGCTTGTTGTTAGAATAAATATTAAATCTATATTATTAACTTGGAAAAGTTCCAACTAAAAAGAATAGCTTTTTAGAAATTCTTGTCATTTATAGTACTGTATAATACAGGTGGAGATGTTAGTTTGCTAGAATAATTTCGTTTAAAAACAACTTCAGTTTAGAAAGTTAATTGGTATGAACGCTTTTTCACTGGTCTGGGAAAAAATCTTAATTGAAAATGAGCTGTAATTTAATGAAGTCGGTCATATTTTAGAAGTAATGCGACTTAAATACAGCAACTTCACCATACTGAACATATGACGACGCCAACATTACTTTTTTTACACAAACCTCGGATAAGGCATGAAATCAAAAAAAATCTATCTTGAATAACAGATATGTTTTCGGAAAGTGACCAAACTTATCTAAACCATCAAACAAAACTGAAGCATGATGCATGTGATAAAATATGTTAGTCAATCCAAAACAACAAATGTACTCTGTATAATTATACTGGTTACAAGTTAACAATACAGTAGTTGATACAACGTACACGTCTAAGTCAACATTTCGTTATAAATCAAGTAAACGTGTGATGACCTGGTGTTTTAACATAATGATTGTAACAGGAGCAGTTATAGTTTATATGATGATCAATAGTAACAGAACATAATGACTGTAACAAGAGCAGTTATAGTTTATATGATTATCAATAGTTACAGAACATAATGATTGTAACAAGAGCAGTTACAGTTTATATGATTATCAATAATTACAGAACATAATGATTGTAACAAGAGCAGTTATAGTTTATATGATTATCAATAGTTACAGAACATAATGATTGTAACAAGAGCAGTTATAGTTTATATGATTATCAATAGTAACAGAACATAATGATTGTAACAAGAGCAGTTATAGTTTATATGATTATCAATCGTTACAGAATTGTGAGTCTTAATGTGACTGATGTTGACTTGTGGTGTCTGGACAGACAATATATATGAGTACATGTGATGATGTGTAATCAGTTTTCGCGACTTGACACTGTTTACAGTGATAATAACTGTTGTCATAATGTTTTCATGCAATAGGTAGTCTATTCTTATCATTATTTACTTTTCAAAAGTTTAAAATTGTTTCTTACGGCAGCCATGTTTGTTGCAATGCACTGTGGGACAGTTTGTTTACATTCTATTTGCAGTCAGCATCGTCTTTCAGTTTAAAAACTATAACAGTCAAAGAACATACTTTTGGTATATATTGTATTTAAATAATTAATATTATTCATGTTGAACTGTTTTTATGCATATGTTTCATTCAATTTAAGTCTGTAAATTAAGTTTTCCTTTGAAATGGGAGTGCCTAGGTTAAAGGTCATGCAACCAAAACATTGGGAGCAATCAATATTTATGAGCGATTTTGGGTTGGTTGTTTGCATCCAGAGGTTTGGTCACCTTCACCAAGATATGTGGTTGAAAATTCCTGAGAGTATATAAGCTCAGTTTTCTGTCATTGGGAAGAGAAAAAAAATGCAAAATTTAGAAGGCTTAAACTCTGTCAAATATTAAGGAGGAAAAGCAACTATTATGTTGAATTGAAAAGCCTATTATAAGGACAACTAATAATCAGTGAGAAAGGACATATGTTTATATGTTGTTAAGGTTTTTCATTGATATTGTGATATATAGTGTTACAGAATTGACTATCGTTGCATTTGAATTTACGAGAGTTATTGGAATATTTAAAGATATTAAAGTATGTAGTCATTACTTATACCCATTGGATAATAAAATAAAATAGTAATCAATCACGGGTAAGAAGCTTCACAAACTAGAATTTTACGAAGATTCAGTTAATATCCGCGTGCCCTGACAAGCGCTGAACAATATTGCATTCCCATTTGGTAATGATACAGGAAATATATCGGAAAAGCCGTGCAATGTTTACAAAACATATAATTATATAGAACTACTGTAAGTACGGTTTAAATCTATCGAAGCACTAGTTTCGTTTGCAGCCACAGTTAATCAAGTATTTTCAATTCGGAATTGATGTAATATTGATATTTTAAATTAGTTCTGGTTCGGCCTTTACACACGAAGTAATAGTAATGAAATAAATACATATTTGGAAGCAACAAACACATATAAGAGATAAAAGTAAGAGAATCGGTTTATTGAGTCTGTTCTTGAGAGGTAATATAAAGTGCAACACCTCTCAATGTCCCCTAGCACCGGCTTACGCGATATTCTACTTTAAAGCCGCAAAGACTGGGCTTGATAATCCCAAAGGACCAGTTAATAATAACAATACTGATTGTTTGTCAGGGCAACTTTTTACAACCGGCCATATTAAAGTAGGCATAATAGTCGAACAGGACATGTAGCATTCACAAAACACAGACAACCAAACACACGCTACAAACAAACACACGCTACAAACAAACACACGCATACAAACAAACACACGCATACAACCCAACACACGCATACAAACAAACAACAATTACAGGGGAAAGAAAGAAGCACAGTAAGCGACACCACAAACATGACAGGGTTGACCTTTGAAAGGTCAGTGCCAAAAAGGTCAGTGTCATAAAGGTCACTTGCGTGGGGGAGGGAGTTTACACCAGGTTCTATGGTGCATCAAACCTTACTCTTAATTACCCTATTGTCAGTCCAATAAAACGGGAGAGTGTAAATAAAGAAATCCGTGACATGCTGTAGCCTCTCCTTTAATAGACAATATAAGTATAACACATAGATGATCATGTAGATATATATAGTATTAAGAAAAAGCCGAGAAAGCCGCAAAGAAAGGACTCAATAACTTGGAAGAGCAAAAAGAGTACGCGACAAGACAAGACTAAAGGCAAACATTCTACGTCACCGTCCTTTTCAGGATTTAGATTTACGTCATCGTAGGAACCATAATCTATCAGGTTATCGCACAATCAAAGAGGAAAGCATACTGGTGAACTGTAAATGGATCAACTACTAAACGTGCAGTCGATGAAAACGTCATAACCTCTTTTTACAAATGCTCTAGCAAGTTTAATAACGATTGTATGGACGTAGTCATGACCAAGGATCTGAGGAATTTTGTAATCGTAAACAGTAACACATTTTTGGCCCTGATGAACTAGCTTTTTAGTTATACAAATGTTACGAATATTTCAACCCGACTACACGCCCTAGAAAACAAATAAGTCAAGAAATGTAAACCCTTTAAGAAATTGCTATGGTATCATCTCAACAATGTCAGAATTGAAATCCTCTTTGTCACAAAATGTCACGGGTAGAGCGTACTGGTCGTATATAGCTCTTGTATCGGTTACACCCAAAATCTATTGTTCGAGTTGAAACAATTTCACAATATTCATGATCTATTCATGTAACACGTAAAAGCGTGCACATTTTAAGTGGCCGCCAGAGAGGCCGTGTCATAAGTTTAGTTTTGTGCTAATGCATGTAAACGTATAGGTATATTTTCCTTAAACGGCAAAATTGTATAAGGGCCTCGCGTGTAGATTCAATACTGTAGATTTAGCCACGTTTGTCACGGACTGAACGGGGCAAATAATGATTTGGGCGTAATGTTTGCTATAAAACCCATTGTCTTCTAGCTATCGCCGGGATAATCGATAGTACTTTGTTGGAACAGAGATTGGACGGCAAATTTCACAGGCAACATGTGGTTAGTAGTTTTATCAAACTTTTATCGTATATTTGTATTCAGTGGGCGGCGCCATCTTGTTTGGCGGTTACGACATCCGGTTAGCATTGATGTTTCTCAAACATAACTTTAGACTAGCATATGATTTTGAAGTTACTTTATTAGATGTAATTATTGTAATTGATCATTAATTGTAAAACAATATTAATTTGATAACAGTGGATATTAGGTGCATTAGTTAACGTTGGCGTATAACTCGGTGATTGTAATACACGATTGTCAACATTAGTTAACAATGAGATGAGTGACAAGAATAAATGCGTGCATGCATAACTCAGTGAGTGTAATATATGAGTAATTTGATCATGTTTATATTACATGTATTAGGGGCATTGATTAACAGCGACGTACATAGCGTATACATGGCGTTGTAGAATATGTATACATTGCTACTCATCATTAGTACAGCTTACATATATTGATCGAATAATGATTTGTTTGGGTAATGGTAATTATGCAAGATTGTTATGTTTGTCAACCGACATCTAAAACGTATGTATAATTACAGCCTAAGCCATCCAGGATATAAGCCATCCAGGGTTGGAGTAAGCCATCTAGGTTTGGATATCCAGGAGTGGAGCTAAGCTTCCACGACTAACGTTACAAGCGGTGGAGACGGTCCCCGTACCTGCGCAGCCAGGTTTTACTAACGACAACCCCCGGGACACAAGGTGGGCCCGTTACCAGTCCTCACTGGAGGAATATCATTCACAATCTCAGTGGAGATTAACTATCATTGCATCGCGTCATCAACCCTTACAGAAGGCATTTGATGACAATCATCCATTGAATTCGCGCATCGTCATCTTCATGAGCTCTCGCGCATCACAGTTATCGCGCTAGATCAACATTGTTATAGCTTTAACAACACTTTAGTGTCTTAGACATTCAGTATTTATAACAATACTAAGAACGTCTTAAACGTTCAGGAGAACATTCTTTTCATAGTTCATTTGTGTATTCGCTTGTTTTTTTAGATAATTGTATATATATTAAACATATTTTAAAAGTTGCATTAAACTTATGTAAATGCATTCACCGTCATTGATTCTTTCCTGAGTTAGCCCAACCACTAAGGTCATCCTGTGACAACTGGTTTTCAGAGTAGTGGGATATTTGGCGACTACGGAGGGAAAGAATCGATAAGTGATCTTTATGATGATATACTAAATCTCTACTTATTATTTTAGAATTGTGTACCACCCTCTGATCCGTCAAGGCGACTGTCGACGATCACGGCCACAGCTTGGAAGACAAGTCAAGACACGACAAGGGTAGGGTGAGTCCAAACTGTTGTTTTGTCCGTTCTTTCCTTGGCGCGAGGTCGCAGTGGTCTACACGAGTGGGTCTGAGGCACTTTTGCTCAATAATTTGGGTGTTTGTTTTACCTCCCTTGATATACACATAGTATCCAATTAGGTTGGCGAACAAGACGTTCTACTCATGTTGTGACACTCGAGTATACTTATATTAATGGGAGAAGTAAATATACATGTACATGTTATACACATTTCGATGATTGTTTAAGGTTTATGTCCAATATCAAATTAAGATATTTTATGTAGTGCATATGTTTCGTGGAAGCTAGATACTATCTACACATAATCGTTAGTAGTTAGCGCTAGTACTAATGTGTATGTAACTTGTCCGATGATGATGCCCAGGTATTTACTGAGGACACAGTGACTTACCATTAGTAGTTAAGTGAGTAGAATTATTAGTGACGTGTGTATTGTAATTATTGTAGTTAGTAGTCCACAATGTCCATAGACATGACGTCCATAAAGGATCTTACGGAAATGGGTAAGGAGTTAGGTTATGCTGGTGAGGAGCTTAGAACCTTTGTTAAAGACGAACAGGCTAGGGAAAGGGAATTTAGACTTAAGGAAAGAGAATTAGAGAAAGATAGGCTAGAATTCGAAAGTAGGTTAGCTAAAGAGAAGCTAGAATTAGAAAGTAGATTAGCTAAAGAGAAGTTAGATGCTGATAAAGAGAAGCTAGATGCTGAGAAAGATAGGTTAGAAGTAGAAGGTAGACTAGTTAAAGATAAGCTAGAATTAGAAAGTAGATTAGCTAAAGAGAAGCGAGATGAAGAAAGTAGACTAGCCACAGAGAAGTTAGAATTAGAAGATAGGTTAGCTAAAGAGAAGTTAGAATTAGAAAGTAGAATAGTAAGGGAGAAGCAAGAGTTAGAACATGAGAGGTTCGAAACAGATGGTAGACTAGCTAAGGCTAAGATGATAATGGAAAGGGAGCAAAAGGAGTTTGATCATAAGTTAGCTTTAGAGTTGGAAGCAGCTAAGACACATAGTAAGGACAGTGGAACTGTAGGGAAAGATAGTTATTCTGGGAAGTTAAAAGGTTCGAAGTTACCATACTTTGATGCTGACAAAGATAACATGGACAGTTACTTGTTACGGTTCGAACGTTATGCTGAGTTACAGGAATGGACCAAAGATAAGTGGGCAGTTCATTTAAGTGCGTTATTGAGAGGCAAGGCCTTAGATGTATTTTCTAGATTACCTAGTTTAGATGCTCTTGACTATGACAAGTTAAAGGATGCTCTTTTAAAGAGATTTGAGTTAACTGAAGAAGGTTTTAGAAAGCGGTTTAGAGCTTGTCTGCCTGAGAAAGGCGAGTCATTTATTCAGTTTATTAGTAGATCTAGAAATTACTTAGATAGGTGGTTAGAGTTAGGGAAGGTAGCGCAGACTTATCAGGGCCTCATAGATTTCTTGTTGCGTGACCAGCTATTCAATGTTTGTAGTAGAGATCTGTTCTTATTTCTTAAAGAAAGAAAACTTACTAGTGTAGGAGAAATGGCAACACAAGCAGATCAGTTTGCCGAGGCTAGAGGTGGAGCTCATAATGTAGTGTCGAAAGACAGAACTTTTAGAGATAGGCAAGGGGACGATCATAAACAGAAAGGCCAGAGTGGAAACTATAGAGGTGGTGGTAGTTCGATGGGTGCTAGAGGAGGTAGCAATAGTGGTAACATAGGTAGACCTTTTATTCGTTGTCGTCACTGTAATGGGAATCATGCTTCACATGAGTGTAGGAAAGCGGTGAAAGTGTCCGCTGTCGTAGACAATTTCAGTGAAAATAGTAGAGTGGACAACAATGTAGGGAATCAGAACCAAGGTTTTAACAACCCATGGAATTTCGGTAGAGGTAGAGGTGGTCAAAACCGAGGTAGAGGTAGAGGCAGAGGTAGTAATAGTCCGGTTATTAAAACCGAGAGTAGTAGCTGTTGTGTTAAATCGGATGGTGTAATGGCGAAGATCGGAACATGTCTCTTTCCGTATGCAAATCTTCCAACGGCAGATGGTAGAGTGAATGGCACGGACGTAATTGTAATGAGGGATACAGGTTGTACAGGTGTGGTAGTTAGGCGTAGTTTAGTTACGGATGACCAGTTGGTAGGTAAACAGTCACCGTGTATGTTGTTAAATAAGTCGGTAGAGCACGTGCCAATAGCGAGAATAGATGTAGATACACCTTTCTTTAAAGGGACTACAGAGGCACTATGTATGGATGACCCGATGTATGATTTAACGATAGGGAACATAGATGGTTCAGCACTTCCGGTAATGTCCGATTTTAGAAGTAGCATAAGTAATGCCGTAGAGACTAGAGCGCAGGTGCAGAAGCAAGCTCAGGCTTATAGAAAATTAAAGGTTCCTGCAGCCGTAGGTGACATATCTAAAGCGGAGTTTATAGAAGCACAAACTCAAGACGAGTCATTAGGTCCTTGTAAAGTGAAGGCCAAGGATGGGGTAGTGAAGAAGTGTAAAGGGTCCGGTAGTTGTAAGTTTGTACATAAGAATAGGTTATTGTACAGAGAATTTGAAGATAGCGGTAGTAGACAGTTTCACCAATTAGTGGTACCTACCCAGTATAGAACGACAGTGCTTAAGGTAGCTCATGAGTCGATTATGGGAGGTCATTTAGGCGTAAAGAAAACGTCAGATAGAGTATTGGCAGAATTTTATTGGCCAGGCGTTAGCGGAGATGTAACTAGGTATTGTAGGTCCTGCGATGTATGCCAAAGGACAGTACCAAAAGGTCGAGTGACCAAAGTACATTTAGGTCAGATGCCACTGATAGATACACCATTTAAGCGGGTAGCCGTAGACATAGTTGGACCAATTTTTCCAGTGTCGGATAGGAAAAATAGGTACATTTTAACCATGGTAGACTATGCAACTAGGTATCCGGAGGCAGTAGCATTGCCCTCAATTGAAACTGAGAGAGTAGCTGAGGCATTAGTTGATATGTTCAGTAGGCTAGGTGTACCAGAGGAAATGCTGACTGATTGTGGGTCACAGTTTACGTCAGAACTTATGGCTGAAGTAAGCAGGTTATTGTCTTTGCGTCAAATCATGACAACACCATATCACCCTATGTGTAACGGGTTAGTCGAACGATTTAACGGGACGTTAAAGCAAATGTTACGGCGTATGTGTACCGAGAGACCCAAAGATTGGGACAAGTATCTCAATGCTTTATTGTTTGCATTTAGAGAGGTTCCACAAGAGAGTTTAGGATTTTCTCCGTTTGAGTTATTGTACGGTAGGTCAGTTAGAGGTCCCATGAGGATTCTTAGAGAGATGTGGGCAGGTGAAGTAGATAGTGATGAGGTTAAGACTACATATCAGTATGTTTTAGATCTGAAGGAGAAACTAGAGGAGACTTGTAAGATAGCTCAAAGTCAGTTAGTTAAGGCAAGTACCAAGTACAAACGGTACTATGACCAGAAAGCTAGAGCTAGGAAGTTTAAGATAGGTGACCAGGTGTTACTGTTACTCCCGACCGACAATAACAAGTTGTTATTACAATGGAAAGGTCCGTTTTACGTTAGAGGGATAGTGAACACTATGGATTACCGTATCGAGATAAACGGAAAGTTAAAGACCTTTCATGCGAATATGCTGAAAGAGTATATAAGTAGAACCGATAATGTGCAACAAGGGGTGTTAACCGTAGTTAATGTTGCAGTTATTGAGGCTAGTGAGGAAGACAGTAGTGAGGACACTAGTCCCATGTATTTTCCCACTAGTGTAGGTAGGGAGAGAGCAGCCGATGTAGACATATCGGGCATGCTTAGTGTAGCAGAGAAACGAGAGGTAAGTCGTTTAGACTCTGAGTGTAGTACTGTTCGGTCCGATAAGTCGAGACCAACAGATGTAGTGCAGTGTAGCTTTAAGCACACTTTAGCAAAGCCGATTAGGGAAACGAGAGACCCTACTCCATTTCGCAAACAGTATACTGGTAATGCGATGGATGCAATGTGTAAGGTTGGAGTTCTTGTAGTGACAGGAAGTAGTGTTATTAGTAACGGTAAAGTCGGTGTAATAGACCGTGGAAAGGACAATATTGGGGCAGACTATTTAAGTCGCCGCACATAATGACCGGTTTAATACAATAGTGTATTGCAGTGTATTGTACAATAGTAGTATATGTTACGACAGGGTAGTGTCCAATTGTAGAATAGTGTTGAAATTGTAATTACATATTATATTAGGTTATAACTGCAGTGGTAATAGTTAACATACTCAAGCGATTGAGCGATCAGCTTGTACGTTTTGTCGCTCGTTTGCTCAGAAGAATTAATAGTTTCTTAACGTGTAAATATTAATTATCATTTTGTTGAATTTTAAAAGTGTAGCACTTTCTTTAAGTGGGGAGATGTTGTCACAAAATGTCACGGGTAGAGCGTACTGGTCGTATATAGCTCTTGTATCGGTTACACCCAAAATCTATTGTTCGAGTTGAAACAATTTCACAATATTCATGATCTATTCATGTAACACGTAAAAGCGTGCACATTTTAAGTGGCCGCCAGAGAGGCCGTGTCATAAGTTTAGTTTTGTGCTAATGCATGTAAACGTATAGGTATATTTTCCTTAAACGGCAAAATTGTATAAGGGCCTCGCGTGTAGATTCAATACTGTAGATTTAGCCACGTTTGTCACGGACTGAACGGGGCAAATAATGATTTGGGCGTAATGTTTGCTATAAAACCCATTGTCTTCTAGCTATCGCCGGGATAATCGATAGTACTTTGTTGGAACAGAGATTGGACGGCAAATTTCACAGGCAACATGTGGTTAGTAGTTTTATCAAACTTTTATCGTATATTTGTATTCAGTGGGCGGCGCCATCTTGTTTGGCGGTTACGACATCCGGTTAGCATTGATGTTTCTCAAACATAACTTTAGACTAGCATATGATTTTGAAGTTACTTTATTAGATGTAATTATTGTAATTGATCATTAATTGTAAAACAATATTAATTTGATAACAGTGGATATTAGGTGCATTAGTTAACGTTGGCGTATAACTCGGTGATTGTAATACACGATTGTCAACATTAGTTAACAATGAGATGAGTGACAAGAATAAATGCGTGCATGCATAACTCAGTGAGTGTAATATATGAGTAATTTGATCATGTTTATATTACATGTATTAGGGGCATTGATTAACAGCGACGTACATAGCGTATACATGGCGTTGTAGAATATGTATACATTGCTACTCATCATTAGTACAGCTTACATATATTGATCGAATAATGATTTGTTTGGGTAATGGTAATTATGCAAGATTGTTATGTTTGTCAACCGACATCTAAAACGTATGTATAATTACAGCCTAAGCCATCCAGGATATAAGCCATCCAGGGTTGGAGTAAGCCATCTAGGTTTGGATATCCAGGAGTGGAGCTAAGCTTCCACGACTAACGTTACAAGCGGTGGAGACGGTCCCCGTACCTGCGCAGCCAGGTTTTACTAACGACAACCCCCGGGACACAAGGTGGGCCCGTTACCAGTCCTCACTGGAGGAATATCATTCACAATCTCAGTGGAGATTAACTATCATTGCATCGCGTCATCAACCCTTACAGAAGGCATTTGATGACAATCATCCATTGAATTCGCGCATCGTCATCTTCATGAGCTCTCGCGCATCACAGTTATCGCGCTAGATCAACATTGTTATAGCTTTAACAACACTTTAGTGTCTTAGACATTCAGTATTTATAACAATACTAAGAACGTCTTAAACGTTCAGGAGAACATTCTTTTCATAGTTCATTTGTGTATTCGCTTGTTTTTTTAGATAATTGTATATATATTAAACATATTTTAAAAGTTGCATTAAACTTATGTAAATGCATTCACCGTCATTGATTCTTTCCTGAGTTAGCCCAACCACTAAGGTCATCCTGTGACACTCTTTCTTGACATAGATTTTGCTTATTATTTACTCAGTTTTATTAGAGAGATGTAAATCGAGAAAATAAGCAACAGTATCAAAAACGTTAGCTTTGTTTAGTTGAAGTTCTTTATGATAGATAGTATTAACCATACCACAAAAGAAATGGTTGTCACTGTTAAATATGTCATCCAGATACCCATAGGTGTTACTAAAGGCTTCTATGACATCTGCCAGAGAATCCAGAAAAAGGTCATAGGAATACAAAAACAAATCTGGACCGTTCATACCCATCATACCAACAACTTATTTATAAACGCTAGTTCCATATCTAACGACAATATTATCTTATAGGAAAAAAGGTTCTTTTGTGCAATCCACATTGTGCAAGAGGCCAAATTGCCGTTAGTAATCACGTGAGGCAAATGTCTAAAAGGTTTCGCCCCTTGTTGGAAAAGAGACTCGTTGAGGATCCGAGTTCAAGCTTCACCGGCGTCACTGAGTTTTATGGGTATGTTTTGGGGCAAGACACTTTGCTTTATCTTCGTCCGTCGGATGGGTGCGTCAACAAGGGGTTTCGTTTAGCGGAGTATATCCTCCGAGCACGTTAAAGAAGCAAATAAACCTATTCTTTAGTAGCAGTAGGGCGGTTTCCTGATTCTTGTGGAACCCTCAACTTTCTCCGGGAGACTCTAAATAACCTATACTGTTTCGATGATCCGTTAAGCAACATTTAGATGCATTGTCTGGACAGTAAGCGTAAACATCATTCAAGATAACCCTACACTTTCTAACAAGTTTAATAAATAACAAATAAACAAAATACCACGGAGTAGAAAGAACGAAAACTATAACTTTAATACAATTTTCTTTATTTGTTTTTGCGTGTTTCGTTTAATAACAAATACAAAACACCTTCACATTGTGTATATTCTGTATTGTTAATAAGTATATTAACACACTACAAACAGTATACTATAATACATACATTTATCCTTAAAATATCTAAAATACATTCTATAGATTATGGCATATGTCAACTGTTCTCGTCCCTCCGCCGGGTCGAAGTTTTTCCTTGTTAACGTATTTTTATTCTTGAGTTTTATTTCTTAGTATTTAAAGAACGTAACTCATAAACTATGTTAATTTGTGGATAAGTCCAACAGGAATTGCATTTGTTAAGTATCAAGTAGAGGAAATGCTTCTTTTGTTCCAATTCTAATAATTATGTAATGTTTCAAAAATGGAAGCTGCAAATAAATGTTGAAATAAAATATGTTAAAGCAAAAGTCAGTCAGTAAGTAAGAAATTATTTTAGAGGGTTCCTAAATTGTAGAGTTGATCATCCTTATTGCCATCTTAAAACATAAGGTCAAATACACGTGTTTCAGAGGCTGTGAACATAATTTCCTTTGAATTACGTCCACAGTTCAATCATGCATGCTATAATTCAACTCACTGTTGAACGGTTTCCTAGTTTGTTTGTGGATTGAAATACAATAGGCTCCACTCTAACACGTGGAGTTTGTGAACAGTTATTGCCAATACATATGGCAAAAACGTCCAGTTTTTGAAAATAATTGTAGATACCTTACGTGCCATGCACGCTATTCTATGCACGCTAATTTGTTTGTGTTATGATTGATATTTATAACTATAGGCACAACTACTGTAGGATATGCTAATCAATACTATTTTAAAACGTCGTGTGGTTTTATGTTGGTCTTAATTATTTTCTTTTACACTTTTACATATTTAGTTTTAATGTCTAGTGATAAAAATGATCTTAAACTCGCTCTATTGCATACACGATTTATGAAACTCGTTATCATTTATTTTGTTTATTTTCACTCGCCAAAAGGCTCGTTACAATTAAAGAATACAACTAATTTCATATTATCTTGTATGTAATATGCGGGAGTTAAGATCCGAAATACTGTTACTTAACACTGCAGATTTGGGTATGTTTAAGTAGGATTAAAAGTTTGCCAGAGCTTTGTTTTTCAGAAGTGTTTCGAAGTCTATTCAGAACTAAGTATCGTCCTTGTACAAACAAAGTCACTGCCACCTCTAAAGAGTTCTACGCTACGAACGTAAGATTTCCCATTTCACTTTTATTTCACTTTTGAATTCTGGTTTCCGAGTTTAAATTTAAATATGTTATAGTTTAACGTTCATGTCTGAATTTAAAAACAATACACGGTACATTTACTTTATCTTTGCATTTACAGCGGTATTCCCGTCTGAGGTGCATTCCCAGAGGTGGACACGCTGTGAACGGTACACAGGTTGGCGTATCGATACAGCTGATCGTACTGCACGTGCTGCTGATGTATATACATGTGTTTTTAGCTGCCTTTATTCATCCGAATGTATATCCGTGGAACATGCTGCAAGCACACAAACTTGCTCATATTTTTCTTCACATCTCCTTACACTTGCTCAAACAGACGCCACCCATACAGTCGTTATTCTAAGAAAGAATAATGATATGACAATTTAAAAAATAGCCTAGCGAGTTATTTTATTTATTTTAATGTTACAAAAAACAATAGAAATTCATGATGTTATTTGACAAATTTACTTTCAATGACATGATAAATGTTTATAATGTTTATATATAGCTTTGAATAACATTATCAATGTTTCATTTTGGATGAGAAAATATACACCATATTAAAATCGAATTGAAAAGACGTGTATAGTATAGGCTTATATTTTGAGAACGTAATTAATAATTATAAATAATTATGTAACTAATTGTATTATTCACGATAACTGTCTTGTTTAACCTGATGTGTTTTGGTTATCATGAACTCAGTGAATGGTTCACTGTATGGCTCAAAAATAATGACCCTTAAAGGGATAATAATTGGTGTATTATGGGTTGTTTTATTCTTTTTTTCGGAAAGGAAAGGTTAAATTTAGATATGTACCATTTTATTATACATACAATATATAGCGGAAATTGCCGAGGTGCGTTTCTTTTTTCCTTAGTATATTTCATTATACATTACTTACAGATCAATTCCTACAAGCACGAGGTGTACAAACTTATATGTATAACTATACAGTTGCGGATGGTATATGTGCATCATTAGGGGGTCGTCTGATGACCCTTGACGAGCTACGGACACTGTACAACACTGGCTACGAATTGTGCAGATAACACCTAATTTATGCGTGCATTTATATGAAAATATGCATAATCTGAACAATGATTTTCAAATGATCTTGACATAAGACGCTCATCTGAAAAATCGTACAAACGGTTCACTTCCGTAAACACCTTTGTCTAAACGCTTTATTATAATTATTATTTGTTAAGCATGCCTGTAATAACACCGCTCGGTATCTGGGTGATATATTAAACACTGACAACCCTTTCCTTTTTATAATGATAAATAATATATACTCTAAAGAACTTCAACTTACTAAAGCTAATATTTGTGACACTGTCGCTTCTGTTGTCGATTTGCATCTCTCACTTCAAAATAGAGAAATAATAAGCAAAATGTATGACAATCTACATGATATAGATGATTTTAATTTCGATATCGTTAATTATCCGTACTTAGATAGGGATGGTCCCATAGCAACATCTTATGGGGTATATGTTTCTCAACTTATTCGTTTTTCTAGAGCTTGTATTCGAGATGAGAAATTGAATATTCATAAACTTTATGTAACTAAAAAGCTACTCCATCAGGGGTACCGTTACGATAGACTTACAAAAGCCTTCGAAAAGTGTATTGTCGTAACCCTGATATAATGTTAAAATATTAATGTACTTTAAGAACTCCTCTGCGACAAGGACTCTCACAACTTGATTTCTATGGTGACGTGATTAACAAACTTCGTAAGGTCCATGATCAGTTTCAAAATATCTTATTCAACGTGTTAAACGTTTATCAAAGTAGGTTATGGCGCTATCATTTTGCAACACACTACATGTTTAGTGTTTGATCCATTTACAGTTCGCCGCTTTGCTTTCCTCTTATATTGTGCGATGACCGGACAGATTTTGAACCCTATGATAACGTCTACCTAAATCTGAAAAGGACGGTAGCGTTTGATTTTGTCCCCAATATTGTACTGTCGTCCCCTAACGATTTATTCTTTTGTTGCTTTGGCTTCTGCCAATTCATTGAGTACTTGCTTGATCATCCTTGTGTTATACTTAGTTTGGCTATTAGTGCTGCCTAGTTTGTTACAGGATATATAGCCTAGAGGAGAGGTCTTTATTTATCTCGTTTTATTGCGGTTACGATAGTGTAAAAGTGAAATTTGGCACACCCTAGAACCTGTTGTAAACTCCAGCGACCATTTTGCCATTTCCAACTGTTTTTGTTGGTGACACAGTGACTACACGACGTTGATTCAACGTTGAGATGTGATTTCGTCACGACATCGATCAACATTACTTCAACGTTGAATCGACGTTACCAACCTTCAACTTTCACGGTTGTGAGTAAAGACGTTGTATCAACGTTGAATCAACGTTACTTTCTCAACGTTGTTAAGATTGTTAGATAAAATGTTGACAGATATATGATATATTAACTTTTTTTTAAAAAAAGGTGGAAGCAATCTTGATAACACCAGAATTATACTCATTTCCTTTCCTTAATTACCTTGGCGTTGTAGATAATTGCATCCGCGCGATTACATTTGTATTCGTTTTGCAAGTAATTGCAACAATAAAATTTACACATTTTATGCAAATATAGCGTTAAACGGTTTCAGTTCGCTAACAAATCCTTCCCTGGATGTCCGCTTGGTGGCCACTACCGGAAATGCAATCAAACGCATGGGTATACAACGTTCAAGCGGAAAAGCAGCAGCAGATGTATTAAATCACCAAGTACAGTTAGTTTAACTCCGAAAGCGTCGGTGATCATATTTTACGAGATAAGTGATTGTTACTTTGTTTGTATTGCGAAAAAAGTGTGAACAACAATGAATCATGGTCGTTTCGGCCTGGGGTCAAGCGCCGATGATCCGGGGAAGGGGGTCGTTTTGGCCTGATTTACTGGTTGATCATTTCGGCATAGTTCATTTTTGCCCTGGGTGATTACAGATTACCAAAGTAACCATATAGTGCTAATCATATTAGCATGGCATAGCAAGCCAACATTAATCCAATTTTAATTCAACGTTGTTTCAACGTTTGGTAACAACGTTTGGTCTTCAACGTTGTTTCAACGTTTAGTCTTTCACATTGTTTCAACGTCAGAATTTCAACGTACGGCCAACTTCCAACTACAATTCAACGTGTTTTTTTTTCAACTCTGCGACATGCATTTGATTCAATGTTGATTCCACTCTGTTTTCCTGCTGTGGTTCATCGTACTTATCCGGGTAATTGTTGTCCGTTTCGATGCTTGTTTTTGGTTGACTGGTTTTGGTTGACTGTGGTCCTTTATTGCTACATCTGTTTCGATGCGTGTTTTTGGTTGACTGTTTTTGGTTGACTGTGGTCCTTTATTGCTGCATTTACTGCTCGACCTTTATATCAACTCTTACTTTGGTTAATAACTTGGCAAACTTGAGACAAACTGTTGTTTTTGTACTCGTCAGTTATACTGAGGGTTGCGGCAATTATTCCACAACGACAACAATTTGTCAAATCCAGTACAAAGTGATATACCTTATACACCATGCTTAATGCAAAGTGTTAAACATGTTTAATGAATGCGAAATACTTACTTTTGATAGTGTATTCCGTTCCTAAATTGATAAGTATAAAACTAAGTGTGTATATGGTTGATTCGTGACTCTTTACGTTATCGAACATAGCATGTGCCCCCAAATAGCACCATACGGTAGTTGGGCGGAAACTATTAGGATAGTAGGAAGTAGCTGAATTTGTATAGAAGAAACATTAGTTGCATGGTAAACATGCACTGTCAACAAAATTAATCAAACTGAGTTGTAATACTACATACTTTGGTATTGTATATAACATATAACATAAATACAACGATTCAAATCGAGACTATACATGAGCATAATGCATGAAATAGAGCTACAATACTGCATACTATACATGAATATTATAAATCAAACATATTGTGCTTTTCACCAGCTCCGGAGAACGATGTTAAAACGAACAATAATCATTAAGGGACATTTCATATTAAAACTTACATCAACAGAAAGATGGGGTTTTGACGCTTTTAACGAAGACAAGCAGGTTTCAATTGGTCTCGTTCGATCTATCAAAGTATATTTTTCACTTTCTTTTCCAATGTAAAATGTAAACACACATGATTCAAACAGATAACAGATTATGTAGCGATTTATTAACGGATTTAGATGGAATTGAGATCCCTAAATGCGTAAATATCACTTGTGTTAATGATCTAAGTTGTATTATGAAACTTCAAGAAATTAGTTTTGTTCGGTTCAAATTCGTCATCTGGGGCGCGTAAAAAGCAACATTCCGACGAATTGAAATACCGCATAATATATTATTCATCAAGATGCATTCTATTTATGAGCATACAAAATCAATAAATACAGCAAACGCGATCCTTTGAAATCAACAAACACAAAGAAAAGAGCAATGTAGCAAACTCGGTTTAATTGAGAGTGTTCGTTAGAGGTAATATACGGTGCAGCACCTATCACGCTCCCTTGCACCAGCTTAAGTGGTAATCTACATCAAAGCACAATGATTGGGGTGGATGATCCCAAAGGACTAGTAACAACACCACTGCATGATCATGCCGAGTTATAATAATGCATGCTAAAAACGAACACAATAAATCAATCCTAGTTGATTGCTTGAACACTTAGGTTGGAACAGTTCAAGTGTCATCAACAGAGGAAAAGGTGCTATGATCCAGTGTGTGTTTGTCTGTCTCCGTCTGCTCTGCCCACAGGAAGACTGGGGTTGCATGAACTAGTATCCGGGTAATTCGAGCCTTCTCTGACATTACCGAATTAGTATCCAGATAATCCGAGCCTTCTCTGACATTACCAAACTAGTATCCGGATAATCCGAGCCTTCTCTGACATTACCGAACTAGTATCCGGGTAATCCGAGCCTTCTCTGACATTACCGAACTAGTATCCGGGTAATCCGGGCCTTCTCTGACATTACCATCCCGTTTACGATTTTGATATTTTATCTGGTTGTGTACGGTAAGAGCGGTTCCTCCTCTCTCGCTTAATATTTCAAGAATCTAAAGTGATTATCAATATATTTATTTACCTATTTGAACCGAAATATTTGTTATATTAATCTTTTTACAGTTGTAACGGTCAACCCTTTTCAGACGACGTTAGTAAATATAAAATTCCTACATTTGTTATTATTCAGGTCAAGAGTCACGTGATCCTGACCTGTTCGCCGATAAATATTTCCCGCAAAATTAAGACAATTTCAATATTGCGACCAACTTTTCCTTTTGGCACTCGCAATTGTGTTTAATTAATATGCAAAATGACAATATGGCGGATATAGTAAACAAACCAGTATATCAAAACATAAACGTTCAATCGATAAAGGTGCAGTTTTATCATTGCAACTTGGTATAATAAACAATAATTGATCGATTTGTTAGGTTAAATTATCGAAAACAATTAACTCGACGCCGCAGACACCGTTGAAAGTGTACGACTGTGATTTTTCGCGAAAAAAAATAGGGTTTTTAGGTTCAGAGAATACTCGGATTAGTATCCGGAATTCCTTCAGACTATATGAATCCCCACGACAGTACGATCATTGTGATCCCGATTTCCAATGTCCTCATCTACTTGTACCTATTTTGCAGCAGTAGTTACATAAATACAGTTAAACAACACTTGATGAATTATTCAACATCTTTCTTTTACTTAATACATTTTAATTGCATTTATTTATTTTGTTTTTTATAATTACAGTTGTGGATGGGTGCAAGAGGGTCGTACTTTCTATCCGATGCAAACGCCTATACCGGGATGCGGTGGAGCAAAACTATTGCACGAGTGCGCATCCAATCATTCGGTTAAGGTAAATGCGTAGTGCACAGTATATTTATACATGCAAGGGATCCACTGGACATCAAATTGTGCACACTGCATTGACAGTTTTCACAGCTAACGTTATGGCTATGCCCAGAATGTTAGTATTGTTTGTACGAAAGGAGTCCAGTAATCATGTATGTGTTTAATGCATGCGTATAATGTATATAATGCATGGATTACGATTCTTCAATGCGCTCTGTCATAGTCAGAGTAAAACCAAATGTCTGATCAGTATCGTTTTCGATAACAACGTTTGTTTGTTGAGACTTTATGTCGATCATTCTGTTATTCCGCGACCTGTTGGTGAGCTAACAACAAAATTATATATATGTATACAGAATACAATCGTGGTTAAATGATCACACCGCCATTTTGTTTCATTCAATTTTGCATACACTTCCATTTCATTGATTTTGATTTGATATAAACTCAATTTTCTCACAATACGAACAAATATTTTCCCACTATGCCTATATACGTCTATACAGGCCTGAACACTGTTTACTCTTGACGCAAGTAGCTTTCAAGCGATATCCTGGATACACTATAAGTGACAAAGCTCAGTGGTTCGAATTTAATTAAAATACAGCTATTTAAATTTATTTTCTAAGGTACTATTATGTATATGTTGTCAGAACATTTTCTGTACAAAAGAAATGTATTACGGCTAAAATAAAAACGGCATGTATTGAGCATTGATTCTATTGAAAAATGCAAAACGTGAAAATACAAGCATTTTCCTTCCGACTACATTGAAGTATTGTTAATATCATTCGTTATTTACCAAACTGCAGTCTCACTGCGTTTATTTATTCTAGTTAGACGAAGAATATATAAAATCCATATGTTTCCGGTCTGATATGATTGAGTTATCCGTAAATTATTTGAGTAACATCGGTTATATTGAATCTGTAGCGCAAAAATGCAACAAAAGTTGATTTACATACTAAATAATTATAAATTTGAGTAAACGGGTTCTGTATTGCAGCAGGATAACTGTTTGAATGTTATACGTGATGGCCTCAATGCAACCATTAGATAAAGGCATATATTTGATAGAGTTTTATTTTTAAAATAACACGCTGAACAAATTCAGATAATGTTCGCTAGTTCTTCATCAACATTAAAAAAAGTACCACTAATATAAAGTCTTGACTTTCGAAAACAGTCTTGTTATTTTTGCTTACAATAACGCAGAATTATCTGATTGTAACATATCCTGAAAAATATACTGGGCCCAGTTGTTCAAAGATCGGTAAACTTAACCGAGCGTTAAGTCAAATCTCTCTGAATTTCCAATAAATTAATATTTCTGCCAGAAATTGAGCACGTGAAAGCATTATGTTATGAAGAAGAAATGCCAATTACAAACTTATTTTAAGTTACCAATTCTACTGATGGCAGAGTCGGAGTCAATGAGCTGGTCTATAAATAAAACAAGGCTCTCTTTCTATAGCAAGTACATGCATTTTACGTTTAATTAGCATGCATATCTGAACTAATTTGCAACATGTAAGGCAAACGACATTTTGGCAAGCATAAGTATTGCCATTACAAGCAAAACATGTTAATGTTCAATAGATAAGCCGTTAGAAGGTCGGTTGAAAACAAAAATCATTATATTAAAAAAGTTTTTTTTTTGTATGGTGTTTTACCTCATTTTAAACACATTAATAAAAATAAAAAATCTTAAATATAAGATAACAGAAGATTGTATTTTGATATTTGTTGAAAAATTATGTATATGCAGCTCGGTGTAAACGTAAGCAACATTTATAATGGCATATATTTCATATATTAGTTATACTTAAAGAGCCAAATGCAAGCTTGAAATATTTATAAAAAAATAAATTGTGCACCTCTATCTATAATTGTGGTATGATATTGTTAGTATACCTGCTTGCATATAAGTAAACAAAGCGAGGTATTATTTGAAGATTTAAATGTTCTTTGTTATTCTACGATAGGTTTAAATATGTTGGATATTAAACAATTTTAAGCAAAATCAATTTGCTTTAAAATATTTAAACTATTCACATACTTAATAAGTAAGGATGTTACAAATATGCAAGTTATGTTATCACAGTTTTATAAAATATCAAGATTCCCTTGTGTTTCTTTAACACAATTATTTTTTACTGATGTTACAAACTCAATTGTCCCAAAAGTTCCATAATATGAGCAGTATTTGATCGAACACTTTTAACTTTAATTTTCAGTCGTTTTTAGACATAGTGAATATTAAGAAGTGTAGTACTACATTAAGACTTCAAAATTCAGCATACAGGATTAAAATTGAAACTGGTAAAAAAAGCCGATGAAAACACTGAGAGAAAATAAATAGAACATGTAGAATTTAACAATGGTCTAGAGGATAAGTTTCACGTTCTACTTGAATGTAGCCGTTATACGTATCTAAGTAAAACGAGCACTTTAAACCTTACTTCACTAACATGTGTTGCATGTATAAAACGATCAATCTATTGCAATCAGATTGTGAAACGAATATGACGTGTCTAGAATCCCACGTTTAAAAAGTTACAACGTTTTTAACATAACACATGAATTATTTCTTGACCAGTATTATTACATGTAGCTCTTCTGTTGTAAAAGTGAATTACTGTTTCATCTGCTAAATATTGCATGGTGAAAATGCTAGTGTGAAAGTTGGAAACATATACATTTTAATTGGTAAAAATGTCTAGGCTACACTTAAAAATATTTACTTGCCTTCCAGATAAGTTATATCCGCTTTTACATGGGTGTTGAAAAACCTTACTTTATACACGGGGGAAGATACAAGCCGTGCGCTGATATCAACAATGACAGATGTATGACATCATTGTGTTAATAAACATGTAAACCGTTAGTAGTTGGCGACGTCAACACGCAGAATGTAAATGGTAATAAGAAAAAAAGTCAATTATGGGTATCCGGTTCAGATAGGGAAATTCCAACCCTCGTTATAACTGTCCTAATCGAAACCTCGGCAGAGTCTTGGTTCCGATAAATCAATATATACCGTATACCCATGAAGTATTCTTATAATGTTTGCCCTTTCCCGACAAACTCGAAAAAAGACCCTACCCAAATATTTTTCCCATTTTTAGAACATCTTTTTTTCTTCCTTTTTTAAATTGCCGGTCGCATCGAAACAATGTTTACACATTTGGTTGAAAAAAATTCTCTGTTCGCCGATTACAATAAAAAACGTTTTTAAATTAAAATATTGTGGCCGATATAGTGTACCGGCACAAACATGCAAATACTTGGAACGAGGTGCTTAATAAAGTTATTAAAGATGAATTTGGACCCTGTCTTCAGTTTATTAAGAACATTTTACATCGCTAATGTGAAGCATTTAACTTCCATAACTGTCTGGAAGATACAGGTCTATAACATTTTAAAGACAAACACTGTTTCTTATCTACATCAAATACGTTAAATACATCAGTTATAGTAATCCATGTCGGCTTTTCCGCCCCACAAAAAGCATCTGTTTTAGGGGGTTTGTCACACAAAGTTTGTTTTTGTATTGTTTTAAAAACAGTGGATTTATGTCTTGACAAAAACACAGTGTAAATATGTCTACATCTGGTATAATACTTCTATCCCACAAAGTCATTCAAATTCTGTGTTAATAGTGTTTTAAAGATTAGGAGGGAGCAGGTTTCATATTTGATTTCAGATATGCTTTGTTCATTGATGTGTTCTGAATCTCGATATGCAGTACACACGTGCTTAGCATACTAGTTAGCATACTTGGCTCTGGCAAAAGAAGCCCTAGGTAATTTTTTTAATGTACACAGCAGTACCTTAATTAGACAAGAAACAGTAAAAGTATTCCCCTGGAAGGCCATCTGATCCGGTTGATATGAGTTCAGTATCCTGTGCACGCTGTGCACGCTTGTACTAGAAATGTGTCCATGACCTTCGCGGGCATTTGTCCCCCACGGGTGACATTTCTTGTTCATTGCACATACTACATTGAATGCGTGTGTGTTAATAGTTCTACTTTACTTTAACAGTTACTTTTCTTGTTGCTAGGTTTCTATTTCAAATCAACACTGGTGATGAAAGTCATATATGCTGCTAACATTTTAAATGTCTAGTCAGTTTAGTGGTTCTAAAACAAATAGTCAATAGTTTATTAATTTTCATCTGTTAGAACATACCATTTCAATTTATTAAGAAGATCAATATTTTTGTTTTATTTTGTTACATTCTACAAAAAAAGAAATTAATGATGGCCTTAATATATAGCATCATTGTTCTTTTTTTGTATTTTGGCTCAAGGGTCATTGATGACGTATTGCAAATAATTTATAAAAAAAACAATGCAGGGTTAATATGTGATGACTATCGATCCAAGTGACCTATGATAAGAAAATAAAAGCTTCTTCTTCTATGCATAGAATGCTAGTACTTAAATGTGTGTTTTGCTCTACACTATAGTATACGCCAAATAGACATAAATAGGCAAACCTGCATATGGCCAGATAACAAAATAACAACATATGTTATAATTTGACAGACTTGATAAACACCTACAAGCTTCAGTATGTCAGATCGTTTTGTGCTGGTAATAATTTGAATAGATAGATCATTATTTTCATATAGGCATAGGAGAACATACCATATGTGTTCCTTGACGAAACGAAAAATAATGTTAACAAGAAAGGTATAACGCATGCGTTATATGTGGACGATTTGTAATAATGGGATAGTTTGTGGAGGATTTGTTCAAGTCACATACCTGTAGTCGTCGATATGGAGATGACAGGAAGGTAAAGTGAAGAATTAAAAGATACTGTATGAATACAGATAAGTTTTTATTTGGTCTTAGGTATACATTAATATACATGTTAAAGGGAACATATTCAAGTGTTTTCAATTAAACGATTTACACCTGAGCTACTACAAAGGGAATTTCAGTGACCATGCTACAATATAATATAAAAGTCATATTTACTTAAATTTTGCAAGTGATTATCATAAGTATGGGCCCTATTTATGTTCATGTTTTAGTTGTATTCAGGGTCAAACCCGCTTCGGAGTTGCCGTTAAGGCAATCAACTTTGCATTTTAAATGAATTAAAGGTGATCTTATAGGAAATATTTGATTTCTTTACTTCTTAACTTCATTATAATACACAAATATAAATGGGATGCCAAAACGTCTACGGTAAAAATTAAAATAGATGCCGAAATGGTTTGATGCCGAAACGTCTAGGTGTCGAAATGGTTTGGTGCCGAAACGTCCTGAATCGATCTTGATCACACAGACGCAAACACTTGAGAATTGTCTGCATTTATTAATAAGCATTTTCCATGTACTGATCATTTGGACCCTGCTTTAATTAGACTAATATACCATTAATCTCGATCATCCAGACCTCTCGCGATTTGGACTTCTTTGAAACGATGGTCTGGAGTAAAGCTTCTTTAAATATTTTGACATCAAAACGAGGTGTGGACAAAAAGAAATCACCGGCCTCTGATTGGTCAACTTCAGGCGTCACGACGGCGTCAAAAAATACGTGACGTTACGCGCAATGTTGTGCAATAAAATTACTCCAAACATAGTCAGCGGATCACGATTAATGCTAAAAATTAAATTTTAAACATCATTTTGTAAGATTATATTATGTTTTCAGAGAAACTACAATAAAACGAAGTGTATTGTATATTTAAAAAGGACGTACACACATCCCATTAGAACTAACGTTGCGCGTAATTCAACGTGCACTTTGATGTTGCAATCAAAATGACGTTACGTCGCAGTCAGTTTTGACGGTTGGCGCCGTCTATCGGTCAAAAGTTTTAAAGAACAGTGAGTCCAGACGCTCGCTAGTGCTCGCAGTCAGCTTGAGTGTGTCTGGATGATAGAGACTAATATACCATATACACAATAGTTTTCGTCTAGAAAATGGGGTTTAATTACGAACCTCCTTTTAAAACTTTCCCGAACATAAATGCAAGTACTAGTGTATTTTCCAATCTTATCTTAGCACTTTTCGAAGCATATATACTCATGAGAAAAGTATCATTTTGTCCTGTAGAACTTACAGATATATAAGGTAATATCGCAAGGTTCAGTGAAACTTCGTTTAATAGAAAAAGCTCTACGTCATTATCGGCGAACTTCCTACTAATTTGCTTGTAACGATTGAGGGATTTCTAAATGTTCCCTAAATGTATTTAGTTTATATCATAATGTACATAAAATAAAGAATAAACGAGACTGTTGAACTATCATAAGACCTGGTTCCATATTCTCGAAACTTCTGAGCCGAGATCTCAGAATCAAGCTCAGCTATAACAAAATAAAATCTTACTTAACGGTCATGGAATGAAGTGAAACTTAACACAAATCGAAATAATCATCAATTACAAATGTCCTGAAAGTTTCGGGAAGAAAAACAATCACTGAAAACAGTTACAGACAGCTAAAAGAAATATATGAAGTTTGAGCTTGAGCATAAGATTTTAGCTGAGCAAGTTTCGAGAATATGGGGCCAGATGAACTGACAGACAACTTATTAAAATAATAACATAGTTAGCAGATAAGGTCATTAGTCAGACAACCGTTACAGACAAATTGCAAAATACCTTAGATAAGAATTGTCGTATATAGGCCCATACTCAAAAGTTCATTATTTAATAGACGGTATTGCTTACTGGATCTGCATTTAGTATATATTTGCCTGTCGTCTACGAAAAGGTAAGATATTTAACTATTTAATAGTAATTAATGTCCTTTAATAAGCGAAAACACTTTTTGAAGCCAAATATGTTTTTCTGATTACCATGATTACGCATGATAAAATATTTAAAAAAGTAGATGAGAAATTTATGTTTAAGTTGTTATTACTCTCTATTCAAATTATTGCAATTTAATCCAACATGTTTTACAGAAATACTCGATGTTCATTGGTTATTGAAGAGGTATTACATTGTACAATCAATAACGTCATACTTCCGGTAACCTGTAAGAAGTCATTTTAAATACGAGAAAATACATGCATACAATTTCAATCGTGTTTATGTTATTTCAAAACATTCCAACAATAATTTAAATTTAAAAATGATACAGCTGGGTAGTGTCTGCTTTTGATCTAGAGAAAAAATGTAAATAAGTCCTGTCAGTTTTTAATCTTATGTGCTGTGTTCAGTCTCTCAGTGAACTGTGAATATGATAATAAAAATCAATGTAAGATAAGACATAAGAAATTGTCAGCTGGTTTATACTATCTAAGATCAAAACCTTGACAACACAGAGAACAGGCGGGCTTACTGCCCTTGGCATTTATGTTTTTCAAATGCCGCCAGATATTGATGTATTACAATATGATTCCGTTGGAAATAATAATGGTATTTCTTACTTACAAAACATTAAGAAATACCTATGTATGTTTGTGTACGTATTTCAGCTCTGTCCTAAAAAAATTGATGCAAAATTCAAACAGGAAGTGTAGCTTGCTCATAACTAAAGAAATACACACATACATCCAATTTCTCAGTCAAAGTTTAGTGAAATGGCAATATTCTTTAAATTAATGTAGAGAATATCAACGGGTTATAAAACTCTCAAATCACAAATAGTGTACATCTACTATTTTTGAAAGGAAATATTGTTCTGGAATAACTCGTATTCATGACGATAATTGACCTTTGACTGTTTTAAAAACAAATCAAACTGTGCCCTGAGAATCTAAGGTAGGCCACATCTACACTAAACTGCACATATACCAGATGAGCTGCCGCAACCTTGAATACTAGTATATGGTATAATTAACGGTTAGTATATTATGACATAGCAAAAATACTAATAAACTGAAATGTATATTCTTTTTTAGATGTCTAACTCCATTTTAACTACCCTGTTAATTGTATTAGCTGCTCTATGGGGATCTTGTGATGGTACGTATTTTTGTAACTGTTGTCCTACATTATTACAAATACAACTTTAAAACATGCATTTCTCTATTAACGGTTATGTTCTGCAATTAATGTTTATTAAGCACAATCTCGTAAACATTGAATATAGCCAAACTGTTACCAATATGTCTTTTAAATATTTGTGAAACGTGTAAAGCATATTTGTGTACAAAAAGTTCTGTTCAAAATTAATACTCCCAAAAGAAATTGTGAATCGTGTTCTCACAATCACGTTTAACGTCGCCAAATGTTCGAGCATTAGACTCAAGGATGCAAACTATAGTGACCTGACATTTAACGACTGAACGTTGTTGAACAAGATCAAGAACTGGATATGTCTTCGCAAACCGATTTTGGTGACATTCAAACTCATGGAACTATTAAATAATATGCAACCTATCGAAAATAAGTTGAGTGGTGTTAAAAGGCCAAACACGTGACGTCATTTAGTTTCAGTTCAATGCGTGTTAGTCAAACGAAATGCTTTATAAACTGATTGACTAGTATCGTCATTTTAACTTTTGCAAGAGTATAACCAATTGTTTAAAGGTCGCTAATCAGGTTTAACTTAGGTTGCGATAAAACACAAATATCGACCGTTTAAAAAAATTACAATTCAATTAACCTCATAGATATTGTTGTGTTATTATTATGCTGCAAAATACCATGGTGGATATCGGTTGATGTTTTAAAATATATTATCTGATACACATTGAGAACATTTATATCTGAGTTTAAATATTTAAACATCTGTATGTAAACTGTCCAGTCTGCCGTATACTGTTGAGAAAAATCGAAATTGTGTTTATATTCTTTGTTGAATCTTATATTGGACGATATCCGTACTTGTAAGTTGGCATTGCGATGGCCGGATGTAAAATGGTTTTGCGGGACTTTATGTTTAAATATGCAACGTATTAGTACCGGTACTTGCATAACGTATATGTAATTACTTTTCATGAAAATGGTTGCAGTGGTATAACCAGATATAATGTCAATGATAAATACAATAAAACAATGTATTATGCTGAAATCCAAGAACAATCAAAGTCAGATTCCTTCAAGAGTCAATGTACTGTATCTACTTATCCCTCATTTTTAAAAAAAAAAATTCTTTTCAGGAGAGTTAAAGCGTGTATGTTTCTATAGTAGTTGGTCCAGTCACATCCTCTATCCGAGTAACATTGACGCCAACCTCTGCACACATTTGCTTTTCGCGTTCGCTACTATTGATGACACCGGTACAAATCTCCAGGCTGGAACACCTGGCGACGGAGCGTTGTAAGTATCAGTCAGTCATAATATCTCGTACCGAAAAGCAACATCATCATACCTAGCATACTGCACACATATACATTTACATACATAATGTACAATGTACCAGGTTTGTCAAAACGTCACATAGTATATCAAGTGTATCAAACTACAAGGTAACCATCGATATTATATATTCGTTAAGTACCGCATGCAGAAAACGCTTTCTATCTCGATTATGCGAAGAATTAAATATCCGTCCAAGTTTTTCCAATCTTCATGAAACTGGGTTTACATTTTGTATATATACGTTTCCATGTGTAGTCTGTATGATAAGGTCACAATGAACAAACTAACTGAAACTTAGCTTTGAACATATTTAAATATGTGTTGTTGTTTTCAAGTTCTTAAAATCAAGACTTAAATGTTGGGGTTAATAAAAAATGTACTAGTTGGGGAGTCAGACTTCTAAGACCAAGGTTTCTCTGAATTTCAACTTGACCTTAACATTACTTTCTCACGTTTAATGTGACCTATGTTCATAATACTTTACAAGTATGACGAGGCAACTAAATACTTCTATTAATAGCGGTTTAATAAGATAATACAGTTACTAGTATGCGCTATGCAATATGTTAAACCGAAATACGAAATGTATTGGAACCCTGCAATGCTCCCCTAATGTTTTTTTATTTCTATACTTTCGGTCATTCTGAGCTGACTGCAATAATATCGATGTCTTTACAAATTATATTCTATGATAAAACATTCACGAACAGTTTTAACGATTCGGAAGCAGAATGTCAACGTCAATAACTCTCATACTAGACGTCAACATTAGTTAAGTTGATTTGTTTCTCTTTGAATAAAAAGCCTTTAAAAGAAAAAATGCGTTACAAAGATATAGACTTAAATTAGTGAAAAAAACAACCTGTAGTTATAGTTATTGCTCTTTGCACGTCGTCCAGATGTGTTCCTTTCAGTTTTTAAAGTTTCATACGACGGTTTCAGAGATATATGCCGGAAAAGAAAAACGGAACGGAAAAATAGGCGGAGGGTCATACGGACTATCGAACCAAATAGACGCTGTATGCTTCTTCTGAGAGCATAACGATCTATTCGGCTGTTATATGATTAGATGTACAAAATTTGAGATTTTTTTTCAAATAGTATGTACATATACAACCAATATATCGCTTTTCATTTGACGTGTCACATAATTATTTAAAATATATCACTTTAAGATACCCAGTGTTTACCAGTGTGTTGAAACAAAGAAATACACATTTGAAGACGATGCTGTCTGTCGGTGGTTGGAATATGGGATCCACACAATTCGTTGAAGCTGTGAAGTCCGAGTCCAACATGAGACAATTTGCTACAAACGCTATTCTATTCCTCCGTACTCACAACTTTGACGGTCTTGATATCAACTGGGAATATCCTGCGGATAGAGGTAGTGGACCAGAAGACAAAGAAAACTTTGTGAAATGGTTACAGGTGAATAACAGGGGTGGATACAGTATTTGAGAACAACGGTGATGGGTAGAGCGCATGTGTTAATAATATATTCATATTTTATTGATATCTTGCACAGCTTCTTTATCATGTTTATTAAGCCTTCAATTCTGCACAGTGTGCGTACAACATAAAAAAATCATGTACGACAATTACATTTTGAACTTCTCCCTAACAATGACAACACATTGTACATGTTCGCCAGCATGTGTTACAAAATAACTGTACAGTAATCTTACTTGACTGTGTAAATTATACATGTTCTAGACAAGTATTTATCTGTCATACGATATACGTTATAAATAATAGGAAAAACATGAATATTGACAATGTCGTGTCGTCTGTAAGTTTTAATGACGCCATTGAAATAAGGCAGCGAACGTCGTTGGTTTTTGAGTGTTAAACTGTTTAGCGTACATTTTTAAACGTCATATATAGAGATGAAATGTGTGTGTTTATTTTACAGATTGTGCACCAAGAGTTCTTGCATGAACCCCATATTGGCAACAAGACAAGGTTGATACTTTCAGTATCCGTCGGTGTTTCCGAGTATAGGGTATCGGAATCTTATGACATACCAAACATAGTGAAGTGCGTTTAGCTTTTTTATAATTCCCTTTGAAAGTAATCCAGTTTTGTAGCGACGAATAGTCCGATTTTCATAGGCAGATCGACTATGAAAAACGGACTATTCGGCGAATATTTATTATGTTGGGATGGGCAGGGGAAAAATCTTGCTAGGTGAAGTAGTCGAGGTCGGTGGCGTCACCGACTAGTTTACCACTGGATTGATACGTGGTAAACAAAGACTTGTAGATGCTGCTAGAGCATAGGCCACTGGTCCCTAAGTAAGGATGCCCTAGTCTGTCTTATATTTATGGTTTCTCTTACTTGTCTCAGTTCCCTATCAATCACTATTCCCCTCCAAGACAATAACATGGTTAGTACTAGATATATGGTCAGTTATTGCAATCGCATTGAGTATAATTTTAGATCGTTACCTTTCTGATCTCGTATAAATGTTAGGACTACTTTTGGATCAATACGTGTTGAGAATGTCCGCACTGTTTACACTATAGCGTGCATCCGTAATGAATAAGGACCAGGGGGTCTATGCTGTTAGCAGCATCTACAAGCCGTCCGTTACACTGACGGTCCAGTGGTAAACTAGCATGTGACGTCACAGTTCGAAGGCACAGTCTGCGAAATATCATTGCAACTTGTCAAAACATTCACTAAATAGGGGAAAATAATATGAATATGTCGTAGAAAAATTGATATTTCTATCCTGATTTTCAGAAATGTGGACTTTATCAACCTTATGATGTTCGATTTCCATGGTCCATGGGAGAACACAGCAAATGTTCACAGCGCACTTTACAGTACAGACAGTTCCAGCGTTGTAAGTTTAAAAAGTTTATTTATCCTTCTAATTTAAATGCATTATTATGATTACGGCAACACTGGTAAGTCTGTTGTCAACATTCCACTTTTCTGTTGCAGTATATACATTTCGTTCCATTTAAGCTGCTTGAAACATGTATATGACGCCACATTATAATTATATTAAATTGAAGTCATGTTGTAATGCGATTGGTGGTTTTAAATGAATGTGTATAGTTTTGTTTTTATACATGTTTACTAATTTCTATTATTATGTTTTTATCAAATAAAGGATAGATTTGCGAAGTTCTGGGTTGCTCAAGGAGCACCAAAGACCATGTTAATAATTGGGATGCCATTTTACGGTCATATTTTTACATTGGCGGATAAGTACAACAATACACCTGGAGCACCCACCACCAAAGGTGGAGATATTCCGTATCGAGACGTGAGTCAATATCCTTTTAACGTAGAATTTTGTTTTGTTTATATTACAATCGTAAAGGTGGTTGTATGACGATGCTAAGAAGCGTGAGACGCAGTGCTTTACTACCACCACGATCTGCCTTCCGCGGTTCAATGATTTATAAAGAAAGTATTTATAATTAAGCAATAGTTTTTCTACATATAATATGTTGCTATACATATGCATGTTTTTTCTCATATGAGAATTATCTCATATGAATCATATGATTCACATATCATTCTTATATAAAAGTAATCACACACACTTCTTATAAAGAACGTTTCATATGATATTTATATATCAATAGCAGTTATATGTAATGAAGGATAAAAATATCGGACAGGGAAAGCAGCATTCAAGGACGACAGTCAACCACAAAACACAAAAACAAACACGCAAACAGACAAACAAAAAGGCAATAGAAATAAAAAAAAATGCAAACGACATCACAAACACAAAAGGGTTGACAATAGGGCTACCGCCTTGGAACGGTCAGTGGCAAATTAGGCCACTGGGGGTTTAAACCGGTTCTAGGGTGCACCAAACCTCACACTTACCCTACTGTCATCCCATTAAAACAGGACAGTGTAAATAAAGAAACCCCGCCATGATCTAATCTCTAACCAACAAGGCAGCATCACTAGGCAATATAAGTAAAACACAAATATGGTTTCGTATAAGAATACATTCATATACACGTTTTACTATTCTCCGTCAGGTCATGTCATCGCTGGTAATTTTGATATTATAGATAAACGTATTCGGCATTTGTTTTGTAAAGGTCCAAAGTATATATTAACCTCATGGATTGATTTTAATGCATGCCTTTCTCAGATCGCCCACTCTTTTGAGAATTGCATTTAACATGAGAACAAAGAGGACCTGAACACCATTCCTACTTGGAACACATTATTCTTAAAATCATATTAACTTTTATACAGCTACTCCCACTTTACTCCTCAAGAACGTTTAACCATTCAATTGGGAAAACTATTCAATAGCACAAATACACACGACACTGCTTCAGTGCGTTCGAACAAAGCATTGTGAACTTCAAAGTTAAAACAAACCTCTATAGCATGTTAAACAACATAAATTATAATTATATATCCCGCGAACACTTTATTTAACTATAAGAAACGATTAGATTGTAAGATAGCGCATGGTTCCCATATTCATATATATAATTTCCCACTCACTGACTGGGACGCCTCAAAATAACATGAACAATTTGTTTATAAGGCATTAAAAACAAGTCATTTTATTAGATACAGTATAATGTCTTCATGTAACTTAAAAGACCAGCGAATTGCACTTACATACGTTTGTACAATTATATTTTAGCATTGCTTTCATAATCATCTACTAAGCTTTTCCTGGATTTTTGAACGTAGGACTATACTCATATCTAAACAAATACCTATATTTAACAAAATAACTGTTTAATATAGTCCTTGTTCTAACAGTATTTTACGTGTATTGCAGATATGTAGGATGATAAAAACTAATCACATCCAAGAGCATGTATTGGCAACAGAAAGAGTGCCCTACATTATTTATAATGAGTTCCAGTTCATTGGCTATGACAACGGCAACAGTATCACTGAAAAGGTTTATGTTTACAATTTATTTAACTTTAGTTTCATTTCTATACTCAACAAAAACGTGTTGATCCGTTTGGATGTATCTTGAAATTGTCATTTCGTGAATATACAATTTGTCCGGACAAGCATTACACAATGCTAAACAATATTGTTTCCCAACCAGTTTGCTTAAAGATGAATGGCCACCATTTTTGTAGTATTATCAATTAAAAATTTAACTCTTAAACATCATATGAACATTTTTTGATAGTCTCAGAGAGAAACATATATTGAAAACCGCTACTAAGTTGTATGTAAAAATATGTATTATTTGCATGACGTAGATACTACTTTTACCACTGCGTGACTGAACAGGGAAATGAGGTAAATCTGAATTGTATAGCTGCACAACTATTGCCAGATAATTGATAAATACATTTACCCTTTTGATTAATTTACCTTTTCAAAGTTTTCTACGTCATCAAATAAAATCTTAGTCTCGCTTTTCACAGATATTGCATTGTATCATAATTGCTAATATGCATTAAATATCCTTAAGGTCTAATTACACTAAATCAACAGGATGTGCTCGCCTGGTGCAGTCGAATGTAGTTCTGTATTAAAGAGTGCTAATCTTTTTTTCTTTAAAAACTTTTTTTAGTGCAGTTTCCTGTTATTTTTTGGCTGTAACAGTATTCTGGACATGTTGTTGATATTTGAAAATGCAGCTCATCATGTTTTTGACAGTTTTTGATATAAATTTGAGAAGTGAAAGTAGACAGGGTATGAAATTGCAAGGGGTAAAACTAGTGTTGACCTTTGACCCGGTGTTGGTATACAACTGAAGAAATGTTTCTTAGAAGGTATTAAACCCCCTATTTCCTTATTGATGTTTAATAGCAGACATGTCTATTTGCATGATAAAGTAAGTTTCCCAGAATTCTAACGAGGTTTGAGTTTTTAACAGGTTGTCAGTATTCTAACTTTACTATGGAAGGGCAATGGAGACTCATTTACGCTATTATAACCTTAATTGTCATGTAAAAGGAACTAGCGCAGAAGCACATGTTGAAATAAAATGCCATACGTGTGTCACAGTGGATAAGTCAGATTAAATAACAACTGTATGTCGACTATCTAGCACAATCGTCATATTTACTTAAGAAAACACCTAATCGTAGTTTATATTTCCTTTAAACTTACAGGCAGAATACGTTCATGACAACGGTTACGGTGGCGCGATGGTGTGGGCTATAGAAATGGACGATATATCCGGAGCATGCGGACAAGGGTCCTATCCGCTTATGCATGCAATAGCGAGGGCGTTTACTGCTTCAGAAATAGTTGGCTGAAGTGACAATGTTTAGATCATGCCGTCCTTATCTAATGCTTTTGTTGGAATTTGGATAGTAGATAAAGATTATGTTCATTAAATAAGCCACAATCAGTGTTCTTATCTTTTTTCTTTGCTGGTGGTAAATTGCTGACTGTCCATGTTAGATGAGCTTTGTAGATTCATATTGAATTTCTAAATAAATGTGTATTTCTTTTAGTGAAAAACACCTCTGCTATGTGGTTTAGACAAATTGATCAATTAATACTATAGTATAAGCATATGTTATTGAAACTTGCAACACTATACATGTTATTTACGCCCCTGGTATATCTCGGGTTTCTACTAACAACTGGTTTTATCAAGCATGTGTGTCTATTACGGACTTCACTGAAACGTCAACATATTGTATGAATACTGGTCTGAATTACAGGCATCATAGAGCATCATTATACTATGTGTATACATACTGGTGTGAATGACATATGCCATAGAGCATCATTATACTATGTATATACATACTGGTGTGAATGACAATACCGTAGAGCATCATTATACTATGTATATACATACTGTTGTGAATGACAGGCATCATTGAGTATCATTATACTATATATACATACTGGTGTGAATGACAGGCATCATAGAGCATCATTATACTAAGTATATACATACTGATGTGAATGACAGGCATCCAAGAGCATCATTATACATATATATACATACTGGTGTGAATGACGGGCATCATAGAGCATCATTATACTATATATATATTCTGATGTGAATGACAGGCATCATAGAGCATCATTATACTATATATACATACTGGTGTGAATGACAGGCATCATAGAGCATCATTATACTATATATACATACTGGTGTGAATGACAGGCATCATAGAGCATCATTATACTGTATATATACATACTGATGTGAATGGCATATGCCATAGAGCATCAATATAGTATGTATATACATACTGATGTAAATAACATATGTCATAGAGCATCAGTATACTATGTATATACATACTGATGTGAATAACATATGTCATAGAGCAGCATTATACTATATAAACATAGTGATGTGTATAACATATGTCATAGAGCATCATTATAAAAGTATATACATACAGATGTGAATAAGATGTTTCATCATCTATGTATATACATACAGGTGTGATTGACGGGCATCATAGATCATCTATGTATATACATACAGGTGTGATTGACGGGCATCATAGAGCATCTATGTATATACATACTGGTGTGATTGACGGACATCATAGAGCATCATTATACTATGTATATACATACTGATGGGAATAACATATGTCATAGAGTATCATTATAATATGTATATAGGTAATAAGTAATAATACGTCTTAGAGCATTATAATAATATATAACTCCTGATGTGAATGTTAGACTTCATAGAGCATCAATCTAACATATAAATTCCCCCACTACGAACCGTCAAAACAATATGCTGGACATAGGTTTTTAAAACTGATGATCCGCTAAATGTGCTCTTGTAGAACGGTAGCAAGCAATTAGAATTACCTTTCATAATCAAAACCGAGACTACAATATATTTTGTATTTATCATGTTCGACGATTTCCAAATTTCTTTTTTCAAACTTGTTTACGTTCGAACTAGATAATACATTAGCGCTAAACATAACTGAACGCTTTTACATGCAACTTCCAGTTCAATTTGTGTATTCATATAGTATCTAGCCAGTGCTACACTTCATCTCTCGTACACTTTAGTGCCGGTTTACACTCCTACGGCTAGGGATGAAGTAAAGTCTTTTTGCTGATAAGTGGCTGTATATGAATTATTGCTCAAATTGTGCAGATGTTTTAACACTTGTTGTAAGACTGATTAAGCGGTATTTTACGTTTAACTCACAGACTGGGGTCGAATATATCAAAGGATATTTAAGTAATAACACTACTGATTGGTAGTTTTTGTGAATAAATCATATCAATAAATTCCGTATTCATCAAATGTAATATACTTGGCAATTCGACGGGACAATTTGATTCACGCTAATCAAACTTAAAACATAGTCGTGACGTCATACCTTATTGTTGTTTCTGTACATTCAATAGCATATTGTACTACACACAAGAAATAGTACATGTAACTGAAAATTACCACACCCACACACACACCCACACACATCAACGACTCATTATTTCACGAATGAATAGCTAAACTGTACATTAGTTTTCAGAAATATTCAACTTATTAAATAACAGATGATTAAATGTGTTTCATATTAAAAACGTCAATTGATTATCTGAATATTTCATATGTTGGCGTTAATATCATAGCCAGTGAAACAGTCAAAAGAAGTCTTTATCTTCTTTAATGACAACTTTGAAAAATTTAATGTGTTTTGTTTTTGTAATATTATAAACTTGTTTTCCCCATAGGGAATTTATTTGTAAAAACTTCTTTCTCCATTTAAAATGTCACTGGCTTATCGGCTTAATAGTTTATATTATATTCATATCATCATGCGACCGTTATTCATTTGCTCTCCATTCTGACGGGATAATGCGTTAAGCTCCATTAGCGGATCCGTGAGGAATGTTCCAGTAATAGGTAATCAGTCGATACTTTCCCGATCAAAACAGTTACGCTGTGGGTTTGAATTTGTCTTTATCTTAAACGGATACTCATGACTTGATTCGTTTTATTGCATACTATTGACATTTTCTGCTTTTATATCGCCAAAAACCGATTTTCTGGAAAAGCAAATGACGTCATGCAACTGTTGCCATGATCGACTTAATTGTTGAGGTGCAGGGCGTTTATCAGTGTATCATGTGTAAAACGCATATTTCCTTGTATGATGTTACCCGAGCAACTTCTTATGGGTCTATGTTTCTCAACGTATTCGTTTTTTTCTAGAGTTTGTAGTCGAGTTGAGGATTTCAATCGTAATCTGTGTAATACATGTAATTAAAACGCTACTCCATCATTGCTACCGTAACCATGAACTTCGAAAAACATTTACACAATTGTATTATCGTAACTAGTGTAGGAATGGGGAGGGTCATTATCGCTTTACCGACGATTTGCCCATTTGATACATGTCATATCGCATGTCATGGTATGTGTCATGCCGCAGTTCGTGTCACGTGTTAGATGACGTTTACAAACTATATCACTGTTTATCATGTTACGCTTGAGAAGTTACGTGGGAATAGAACACGCGTTTGAGTGACGAGCAGGCCTTCGCTATCTCGGTAATTGCTCTCAATTGTACTCTTTCTTCTATATCGCTTACATCTCGCGAAAAGAAGGTACTCGGTGAACACGTCACCTTACTTAAGCGACTCGCTGCTAGTGTTAACCCCGCGAAAATAATGAAACGATATTACAAACTAGTTTAATCGATACTATTAGGGTTAAGAGCTCGTTTGATTCATTTAGTATCATGAAAAAAATCGTATTAGTACCCTACGAAAAATATCAACGACTCGTGGGGCTTCAGAAAAAATAACTGATTCTATAATCCTCGCTAAATTACCTGAAAACGATCGGGAATGACTCGAAAGTACTGAAGGAATGTCAGAAAAGTACAGAATATTTATTCCTACGGGTATTTATGTAATAGTAAACAAATCTACTGAAAATAATATGGGAGTGGATAAGGGGAAAAAGAGTAAATGGTCGAAAAAAACTGCAATTCGGAAAGCTATTAGCGAAAAAGGCCGATTTAAAGACTCTGTCTCTTCGTTTATTCTTCGATATGTCATAAACAGGTCGGAACGGTTAGATATAAGTTCAGAGTTTTGCTTTTCGGAGCGTCTTCAGGTATTCCAAGAACCTCTCACTGAAGCGGGTATCGAAGCCTTGGAAAATGTGGATATTCGCCATATAGGTCAAGTCCTTTCTAGAAGCGTCATATAATTTAATTTACCCGGAACTTCAGCGCATTACGTGTTTCTTAAAAGAACCCATCTCCGCCTCATAGCTCGTATTTTGACGGAGGATGGACAACCTGCAACCCACGATTCGAACGTAGGTTTGACGAATAATACGCTACACACACTATTTAATCAATGCGATTTGTTTATCCAACACAAAAATACTCCGAACGTATCTACAAATTATCCTTACAAAGCTATAATGGACGCGTTAATCGGCGAAAAATTCTTTAATTAAACTTACCCCTCAGCTATTTTACAAAGATACTTCAGCATTTATGGATGATAGCGACTGTATGGTAGGCGGAAATGCCGGACTATTTGCTCGACAATGTTTAACCTCCCTCGGAAAAATAGTAGACATGGAAGGGTCATTGTGTTTAGATATTTGTCAACGAGAACGTTATATTTTGAACGGAGTTCACATTAATTTTAAACTATGGCCTAATCGCGATCCGTTTTGTTTTATGATCAGTTCGTAGAAGCTTTTTCCTGGACATCGACGCTTCCAGAGAAGTGCGTGTACGATAATCTGTATATTAAAAAAGGTAACTTCTGGAGAGGCCTAACCGCACGAAAGTTAATACAGCAAAAGGTAAAATCTGGCGAGGCTTAATCGTAGGTTAATATACCAAAGAAATAAAAAAATACTATAGCGGGGATATCTGTCTGTATTGGTCACCGCCTGATGAGACTCGTCGAGGAGTCGAAATAGGTTTTACTTTTCGCGGGTGTATATAAATGAAAGGTTTTTAAAACAAAATATCACTCCGAACGAATGGTTCAACATGGACTTTACTTTTAACACGAGAATGGATGTATGTTCGAATAAAAATATGTTTTTTTACGAAGATTGAATACGTTCGAATATTGGTCCAAACAACTCGTTCCGGATAAATACGCTCTGGCTCGAGCGGGGTTTTATTATATGGTTCGACTAGATAAGGTGACGTGTCTCCTGCAACCACACGCTGATGTCTTGGAATAGGACTGATGAACCCTGGTCGGAACATAATAAATGGTCCCCAAATTGCGTCTTTTGAAAATGACAGGATACAAAGATAACAAAAAAATGTTTACTTTGCTCAAGACAGGTTGATACGCGCGTTATCGCCCTTTTTCTATGACTCCCGTGATTGATTAGCGTGTGTCTACAATGCAGACACAATAGCCGATGTGCGCAACTCTCAGAGCTCGCAACATAATAAGGCCAGATTCGTATATATACTACTACTAATGCAATGTTGTAACAGAGACGCATTTGCGGTTTTCCCAATACAATCTATGTAAAGCATGTGACCATACGACGGGGTCAAATTTGACACCAGTGCCATCGTACTGAAAGGGCGTTGGCCATCCTTTTTTGTATTATTATCAACTAAGAAATTTAACCCCTAAACATCATATGAATATTTCCTGATAGTCCCAGAAAGAAACACATATTTAAATCCATTTCTAAATTGTATATAAGAATATTTATTATTTGCACGATATATTTTACTACTGCTTGACCTCACATGAATGAGGGTAATCTGAAAAGATAAATGCACAACTGTAACCTGATCATTGACCAATAAAGGGACTTGAAGATTAATTTACCTGTTCAAATTCTACGTCATTACATAAAATCGTATTCTAGTTTTTAACAGATATTGCAATGTGTAAATTGTAAGAATCTATTGTTGTGTTTTATTTAAGATTTAAAAAACAACAACATAAAGCCGTACCTGAAACAAAACGTGGCCATAGAACTTTAATACGAAAGGTGTTCAACTTATATTTGAACACTTTTATCGTGTAACTGAATCAACTATCTTGAAATTCTCGCCGAATACGTTGATTGTAATGTCAAGTCTAATGATTCCTTCGATATGAAAAATTATGACAAGCACTATTATGTGCTTCCTAATGTTGCTGAATCCGCATTTTTGAAAATAGGTAGAGAATGACATTTTGAAGCAAAAATCGTCAATTATAAAAATAACTGCAATATAAATTGTAACACAAATGCTTTTAAAATATCGTTAAAGGTTATAGTAATCCGATATGTCCATGCCCGAACGTAGAAAAGTGTAATATGCATTTTTTTTTTAATTTGTAGATTTTCAAGATTTTATTGAAAATTAACATGAAATTCAACTATGAAAATGACTAATTTACGAAAGCTTCTAGTTCAAAACAGTAACTGCAGGCATTTTTGTGACCTCCTCCCCTATAAAAAACGAGTTTCATAAGTTTCTCAAAAGAAAAGATAGAAAAATATATAACTTAAAATTTAGGGGCAAAACACACACATTTGCAAATAATGATAAAAATAATATATTTCTTTTACCAAAGATATCTTTATAAGGTATATGATATACATATATGATATACATCAACAATAACTGTTCATGTTTTTATATAACAAAATATGATTAAAATAGTTATTTTGGTTAATTTATAAAATTATCAGTAACATAGCAGCAAATTTCCTATTATCTGTCAATGTTTTAATATTGCGATAAAAAGTCGAGCTTTTAATTCAGCATCTATATTTTTGTCTTAAAATAAAACATACGATCATGTTTAAATTATAAACACAGGTTTAAACAATTATGATATGCATTAAGTGCAATTATTTGGTTTAAGGTAAACTCCACGGCAACAGCAACATATAGGTTTAAAATTAGAAAATGGTGTACACCTTATTCAAAATGTAATTTAAAAAGAACCGCGTGAAATTGGATATTATTTTTAAATGCATAATTTAATTTTGGTCACAGCGGTGGCGGAGAATTCACAGCGGTGGCGGAGAATTCATACTCTTCTTCAGCATCCATGAAAACTGCCATATTCTGTTATCGTCTATGTGCTGAAACAGAGTAGAGTGATAACAACAGAAAGGGAGCAGGCTGCTAGATGGATCCATCACTTCGAAGAGCCCGCAGATATGTGACTATCGGATGACATTGTTGTCATCGACACCAAGCCACCTATACAAGCAGGATTCTTCTCAGAAGGATTGATATAGATGACCAAATGATATAGATGACCAAACTCAGGATAGCAAATACAGGGTTGCATACAAGAATAGTATTTATAGACCAAATATTTGCTCTGCGTAACACCAGTGTCTAGAGTGGAATTTGCCTCTCTACATCAACACACTGATAGTTTTCGCTCAACTCCTCCTAATTGTTCTTCCGATGTTCACGAAACCTCGTAGCAAGTATCAGTATGATGTCTAGTAGCGCATATTATAATTTTTGGTGAAATTACGGCACGTTTTTCAAGAGTAAATGGCTTATTCTCAGCTTCTCTATAAATGGATTCGCATACTGTAAGGCATTTCATTATAAATGCTCTGCCTCTGTCCTTTGAATAATTGCAAATTGCTAAATATTGCGCTTAGAAGACTGAAAACTTTGTCAGAGGATTTGAACTTAACTTGTGGCAATGCATCACTATAAAGGATACATCCACAAACTGTCAAGAGTTTTATTTTCGGTTATTAGATCACCTGAGCCGAAGGCTCAATGTGATCTGTTGGGATCACTCTTCGTCCGTCGTCCGTCCGTCGTCGTCGTCGTTAACTTTTCTTCCAAAGACTTCTCCTCAGAAACGACTTGTCTAATTTTGACAAAACTTCATATGGATGATCCTTCGATGAATGTTTTTTAGATTTGTTAAAATTAGGTCAGCGCGATATTCAAGATGGCCGCCATTACTATGTATAGTCGAAACATTAAAAAATCTTCTACTCCAGAACTGCTGAACAGATTTCAACAGTTTTTCTTTTAAAACGATCGCCAACGCCTAGACTATCAAGTTTGTTCAAATGAAGTCCCCGTAGTTAAAAATGGCTGTGCCCCGGGGTTCCAAAGTTTGTATATTGAGGTTTTACATGTTTTTGATATAGACATAGGCTAAAACTTAAAAAAAAACTTCTTCTCTGAAACCACAAGGCACAGAGCTCTCATGAATAGCTTATGGTACTCTACTAATTTTGTTCAAATGGTGACCTTGGGGTCAAATTTGTCCCCGCCCCATATATATGCAAAGTATACACTTACGCCCTGCTATAGTTGGTGATATGGGATGGCAGCTATCTTTTATTAAACAAGAGGCCCAAGAGGGCCTGTGGACGCTCTACTGGCTAATATGGCTCTTATGACATCAATGAAGCGAGTGACTATCGTCTTAAAGAGGCAAAATATAGCATTTTTAACTATATCAAGAGCAATAACTCCGTCATTACTGGTCCGATCTGGCTGGTTTTCCAAGTTGGCCAGTAGAGATAATAAAAATAAAAATAAATAAAAAAAAAAAATCAAAAAAAAAAAAAATTCAAAAAAAATTTCAAAAGAAATTTCAAAAAAAAAAATCAAAATAGAAATTAAAAAATTTAAAACAAGCATTGATGTAAAACTGTGATCCCCGGGGCGGGGCCAGATGTGACCCCAGGGTCAGCATTTGAACAAAACTGGTAAAGGACCATTAGCTTATAGCAACAGCAAAATATTAAACCTCTGGCTCTTGCAGTTTCAGAGAAGAAGATTTTTTAAGTTTTTCCCTATACATGTCTATGTAAAACATGTGACCCTTGGGGCGGGACCAAATGTGACCCCAGGGTCACCATTTGAACAAACTTGGTAAAGGACCATAAGCTTATAATAATTGTAAAATATCAAACCTCTGGCTCTTGTAGTTTCCGAGAAGAAGATTTTTAAAAAAAAAATCCTATATAAGTCTATGTAAAACTGTGACCCTCGGGGCGGGGACAAATTTGACCCCAGGGTCACCATTTGAACAAACTTAGTAGAGGACCATAAGCTGATGCTACATGTAATACATGAGAGCTCTGTGCCTTGTGGTTTCAGAGAAGAAGATTTTTTAAACTTTTTTCCTATATGTCTATATGAAAAACATGCAAAACCTCAATATACAAACTTTGGACACCCGAGGCACGGCCATTTTTGACCCCGGGGACTTTGTTTGAACAAACTTGATAGTCTAGGCGTTGGCAATCATTTTAAAAGAAAAAGTGTTGAAATCTGTCAAGCGGTTCTGGAGAAGAAGATTTTTTAAGGTTTCGACTATATATGGTAATGGCAGCCATCTTGGATGTAGCGCTGACCTAATTTTAACAAATCTAAAAAGCATTCATCTAAGGATCATCCATTTGAAGTTTGGTCAAAATTAGCCAAGCGGTTTCTGACGAGAAGTCGTTTGAAGAATTCCCTATACACGTCTATGTAAAACATGTGACCCTTGGGGCGGGGCCAAATGTGACCCTAAGGTCACCATTTGAACAAACTTGGTAAAGGACCATAAGCTTATAGTAAATGCAAAATATCAAACCTCTGGCTGTTGTAGTTTCTGAGAAGAAGATTTTTTAAAAACAAATCCTATATAAGTCTATGTTAAACTGTGACCCCCGGGGCGGGGACAAATTTGACCCCAGGGTCACCATTTGAATAAACTTAGTAGAGGACCATAAGTTGATGCTACATGTAATACATGAGAGCTCTGTGCCTTGTGGTTTCAGAGAAGAAGATTTTTTAAAGTTGTTTCCTACATGTCTATATGAAAAACATGCAAAACCTCAATATACAAATTTTGGACCCCCGGGGCACGGCCATTTTTGATCCCGGGGACTTTATTTGAACAATCTTGATAGTCTAGGCGTTGGCGATCATTTTAAAAGAAAAACTGTTGAAATCTGTCCAGCGGTTCTGGAGAAGAAGATTTTTTAAGGTTTCGATTATATATGGTAATGGCAGCCATCTTGGATGTAGCGCTGACCTTATTTTAACAAATCTAAAAAGCATTCATCTAAGGATCATCCATGTGAAGTTTGGTCAAAATTAGCCAAGCGGTTTCTGAGAAGAAGTCGTTTGAAGAAAAGTTAACGGACGACGGACGGACGACGGACGACGGCAGACGGACAACACACCATCCCATAAGCTCTGCTGGCCCTTGGCCAGTAGAGCTAAAAATGGTCTGTTTGTGTAGCCATTGAATTTTTAATTTATAGATGCCCAATGTACGGCTTAATAAACGTATCTTTATTTGACTGTGCCATAACTCCAGCCATTCCGCAAGAACTATGCCGTATTGCCTACTGACCGTCTCAAGTTGGTACCCTGTCTTCACCATTCTGTGTTGTGTATTGCATATTTAATCTTGCTCATTTGAGTTTGCTTGTGGTACAATTATGTAGCCATTGTGTGTGGGTTTTGTTGTTTCTATAGGACCATTCTTCCGAGATAGGGCACAAAACTGGCGCAGAAAATAAGAAAAGTCCGCTTTGTAACCTTCCTGTGTATCAGTTACAGCGGGTACGTTTTGCTGGTATACTTCAAATATATTTAAATATAACAGATTGTGTTACTTACGATAAGTGTTATTAAATTGCTTTTTAGTACAGACTCATTGTAGTCATAGTAACAGTGGTTACACTCATAACAATAGTTAAAAACCTGCGTATTTATTGATGCAAGTTTACATCAGTTAGCGTTCAGATACAGTTCATTTACATATCGGTTACACCGAAAAGAAAAAAGCTACTTATATTTTATTGATATGTATTGACACAAGGTACGTTAGTTACATGTGATTTACACCGTGGTTACATTCAGTTACGTCGTAAAGCGTTATGAAAACATTTGTCTTTTGCCTTTTCTTCGAAATCGTAGTAACAACGGTTACAATGGTAACACACGAAAATTGAAAGCCTAAGCGTTTATTAATTACAGGTACATCAGTTACATGTGAGTTACACATAGGTTACATTCAGTTACGCCGCAAAGAGATGTGTAAACTTAATTTAATCCTCCGTTTTCCTCAACATCATAGTTTCAACGGTTACAATGGTTACATCTGAAAATATAAAGCCTACGTGTGTATTGATGACAGGTACATCAGTTACATGCGAGTTACACATCGGTTACATTCAGTTACGCCGCAAAGAGATATACAAACTTTGTTTTATTCAGTTTTTTCTTAAAAATCATAGTTATAAAGGTGAAAATTGAAAGCATATGTGTTTTATTGATGCAAGGTACATTGGTTACATATAAGTTACACAACAGTAACATTCAGTTACGCCGCAAAATGATGTGTACAATTAATTTAATCCTCTTTTTCTTCACCATCATAGTTTCAACGGTTATGATGGTTACATGTGAAAATATAAAGCCTACGTGGGCATTTATACAAGGTACGATATCTACATGTGAGTTATTCATTGGTTACTTTCAGTTACGTCCCAAAAGGATGTGTAAACTTAAATTAATCCTCCTTTTGCCTCAACATCATAGTTTCAACGGTTACAATGGTTACATGTGAAAATTGAAAGCCTACGTTTGCAATGATACAAGGTACGATACTTACATGTGAGTTACACCTTGGTTACATTCAGTTACGTCCCAAAAGGATGTGTAAACTTAATTTAATCCTCCGTTTTCCTCAACATCATAGTTTCAACGTTACAATGGTTACATGTGAACATATAAAGCCTACGTGTGTATTGATGACAGGTACATCAGTTACATGCGAGTTACACATCGGTTACATTCAGTTACGCCGCAAAAAGATATACAAACTTCGTTTTATTCAGTTTTTTCTTTAAAATTATAGTTATAAAGGGTACAACGGTTACATGTGAAAATTGAAAGCATATGTGTTTTATCGATGCAAGGTACATTGGTTACATATTAGTTACACAACAGTTACATTCAGTTACGCCTCAAAATGATGTGTACAATTTATTTAATCCTCCTTTTTCCTCACCATCAAATTTTCAACGATGGTTACATGTGAAAATTTAAAGCCTACGTGTGTATTGATACAAGGTACGATAGTTACATGTGAGTTACACCATGGTTACATTCAGTTAAGTCCCAAAAGGATGTGTAAATACAATTTAATCCTCGGTTTTCCTCAACATCATAGTTTCAACGGTTACAATGGTTACATGTAAAAAATTAAAGCCTACGTGTGTATTGATGACAGGTACATCAGTTACATGCGAGTTACACATCGGTTACATTCAGTTACGCCGCAAAGAGATATACAAACTTCGTTTTATTCAGTTTTTTCTTTAAAATTATAGTTATAAAGGGTACAACGGTTACATGTGAAAATTGAAAGCATATGTGTTTTATTTATGCAAGGTACACTGGTTACATATTAGTTACACAACAGATACATTTAGTTACACCGCAAAATGATATGTTAACTTAATTCAATCCTCCGTTTTCCTCAACATCATAGTTTCACCGGTTACAAGGGTTACTTGTGACAATATAAAGCCGACGTGTGTATTGATGACAGATACAACGGTTACGATGGTTACATGTGAAAATTTAAGGCCTACGTGTGTATTGATACGAGATGCGAGTTACACCTGGGTTACATTTAGTTACTTCATCAAGCGGTTCGAAAACATTTCTTTGTTGTTGTTTTCGAGATCATATTAATAACGGTTACAGTGGTTACACATGAAAATAGAAAGCCTACGTGATTATTAATTACAGGTACATCAGTTACACGCGAGTTACATATCAATTGTTGGAACTGTACATGACACTATTTCTAAAAAGGTTATAGAGGAGTGCATAGCACTTATATCTAAGTTTGAAACAACAGACTTTTCCCCAAACAGTCTGTCCATTGGATTTAAAGATGTTCTTTGGCGATGTTCTGAAACATACGGGGAACCTTTTTAGAACTTTATAGCACCGCGTGTCGAGTACTGTATCAATGGTAATTGTGGCGGCAATGTTTACTCTTGCACCAAAGCAGCGGTGACAATATTGAAAATGACCGGCCCAGAGCCTTTCTTAAAGTGTTCTCTTAGGTGCAGAGAATGTGTAACTCGCTATCATGTATCTTCAAACGCTGTTCCAAACCAGGAAAATACTTCTATCCAAGCGAACTATTAAGCGAGTATCGATGCGCATCTACCATAACGCTTTTCAACTTCAACTTCAACTTCAACTTCTTTATTTCACTTAGGTTCACATATATGAACAGCATAAGCAACATGTTACAAAATACATTTACATATGAATGGCGACAAGTCATCACATTGGAAAAACAAAAACATGTATACATCAGAAAACGACTATATATATATATATACAAACTATCTAGCAATGAAGTGGGTAGATGTATATTCAATGTATAAGTATACTACTTACACATTGCAGTTATTAATAATAATAATAATAATAATAATAATAATAATAACGATAATACTAATACTAATATATTTGAAAACAATGGTATAGGTGGTGGCTGACATGATATGATATTCCTGTCTATATATACTAATCTAACATGTTAAAGTAATTACTCAATATATATGTTATGTATGAACATATACATATTATTATTTTCAGATTGTAACAGAAACTCTACATTAGCTAAATATGTATTCAATAAAGTAATATTAATTGAGCCGAAATAATTCAGTACTCTTTAAAAGTAAATAATAGTTAAATAGATTTATCGACCAGTGGGCGTAACACAGTGTCCGCAAATCCCGTGCAGCGCGCTTTTCGTGGTATCTAGTTTGCAAAGATTCATTATGTATCTTCGGACTATTACTTTATCATAATGGTGGATTTAAACACACTTGTGTAATTTCGTGAGTTGTTTTTATTTTACTGGATTGATTTTTTTTTTATATTATTATTATTCATACAAATAACGGATTTTATAAGGATTACCTATATTCAGCCTTGAAAGGTGAGTTTATTTATTTTCTATTTAACAATATTTGTGTATCCTTTGACGGGATTTGCGCACATTTAAAAATATCCATGTCGCTTGTCTATCATGCATATTATAAGGAAAATTACTGTCATTTAACAATGTATTTCATTTGTTCTACCAAGTGTTTATGCACAGGTTTTTAAACATTAAACGAGTACAAACAACTATGCTTCAACCAGGATACACAGGCAAGTAAGCACACTAACGCTCGCACGTGATGTATATGAGCTATTGTGCGAATCTGGGTGTCTACCTTTAACTTTATATTAAGGCTTCATGCACTTGTACGCGTAAGAACGAATTTATGTATGAGCAAAACTAAATCATTGTTCTATAATAAACAATCGATCTAATTATCTCATTCTCTAATTATATCAAACACTGCTAACAAATGATGACGGTAATGAAATTATACGTTCCATACGCCAGGCCTAATTTTGCAATCGTAAAAGGGTACGTATTATAACGATATGAAAACGCTCCATTTTACATCCCTCGCAAGTGTCATATTGTTTAACTAATATAGCATGAAACTTTTGATACTTTCGTCTTTTAGCAACCATGCCTTTGTTTCTCACAAAGCGTTTGCTGAAATTTACAACAGTGTATTTAGTGAAAAGTATTACCTTATCCGTGGAGAGATTTCTTAAATTCGAACAAAGGCCAAAGGCCAGGTTTGTCGAGGCCAATTTTTTTATCATTTATACAATATAACAAACACAAAAAATGCATTTGAGCTTATATCGCTTTCGAGGAAGAATTTAAAACGCATTTTGATATGTTAAAATTACATCAGAAGTTGTTTTTTGTTTCAAATTCTATTTCTTAACTGGTTACATGTCTGCTTACGTATAGATATCGAATATTTTATATATATATATATATATATACTGAAAGGAAAAAGAAACGCAGGGTGCGTATATTGCATATACTGCACACTTAATTCCATATATATTCCAAGGAAATCCCAAGATGTTTTGTAAAAAAAAAAGTGCAGTTAGTTAGAGAAAGGACATAACTGTGATGTTGTAGACGTTTTAATCACAGTACACGTTGTAACAAGAAATTCATAAATGCTGAAGTTCCTCTTTGAAAAATTGAGCCAGTTCAGTACTGTATTTAATGTTACGTGATTGCAACATTTAAAGCCTAAGTTTGCTCACCTGCTTGAGCCAAATGCGCATTCTGACGATAATGAAACTTTAAAGGGGTAACCATTGGTGTGTTCAGTGCTGTTTAAACCTTCTTTCTAAAAGGACAGGCCTAATGTCGCCCTGTACCATTCGATTAGAAGTAGCATATTAAACATACAATATATACAGGAAATACGCACCCTGCCTTTCTTTTTCCTTTCAGTATATATATATATATATATATATGCACCTCTTGTACAATCGTTTCTTCATCTTTGTATATGTACCTCTTGTACAATGATTACTGCAATATGTATATGTACCTCTTGTACAATCGTTTCTTCATATATGTATATGTACCTCTTGTACAATGGTTACTGCATATATGTATATGTACCTCTTGTACAATGGTTACTGCATCTATTTATATGTAACTTTTGTACAATCGTTACTGCATATATGTATATGTACCTCTTGTCCAATGTTTACTGCATATATGTATATGTACCTCTTGTACAATGGTTACTGCATCTATGTATATGTAACTTTTGTACAATCGTTACTGCATATATGTATATGTACCTCTTGTCCAATGTTTACTGCATATATGTATATGTACCTCTTGTACAATGGTTACTGCATATATATATATATATATGTACCTCTTGTACAATGTTTACTGCATCTATGTATATGTAACTTTTGTACAATCGTTACTTCATATATATATACATATATATATATATGTACCTCTTGTACAATCGTTTCTTCATCTTTGTATATGTACCTCTTGTACAATGGTTACTGCATATATGTATATGTACCTCTTGTCCAATGTTTACTTCATATATGTATATGTACCTCTTGTACAATGGTTACTGCATATATGTATATGTACCTCTTGTACAATGTTTACTGCATCTATGTAACTTTTGTACAATCAATCGTTACTTCATATATATATACATATATATATATGTACCTCTTGTGTAATCGTTTCTACATCTATGTATATGTACCTCTCGTACAATCGTTACTTCATATATGTATATGTACCTCTTGTACAATTGTTTCTTCATATATGTATATGTACCTCCTGTACAATGGTTACTGCATATATGTATATGTAACTTTTGTGCAATGGTTACTGCATCATATGTATATGTATCTTTATTATAAATGGGTTCTGCATACTGTATGAGTCAGTTTGTATGAATGAGTATAGGTGTATTTAAATGTACCTTTATGGGAAAATTAATTAAGTTGAATTAAGTTTCAAATATTTTTTAATTACATAACAACAGTATTTATAATCATACTAATATATATCTAGCAATCTCAGGATTTGCTTAGTATTGTTTTATTAATTTATTAAAAGTCATTGTAACGGAATATGATTTTGTTTCATGTTTATATACCAATTTCATTAATATTTGTTTATGACAAAATATTTCACTCTAGGTATTTATTTGCCTGATTAATATACGGTTTTTTTATAATGTTTTTCTCTATTGAAACCAAGTGATTCTCAAGTTATATTGTGTATCCAGATATAGGCCCTTAGGGTGAAATTCCTATTACTGACCAGAGAACTGACCAGCTGGTGTTGGTAAATACATCTTGTGGCTAGAGAGATCAGCTCCCATAATAATCATTGAAATCTGCTGAAGCGACAGGTTAATGGCTTGATGTTGATGGGAGACTGCCTCTTAATTTACGACCAAGCTAGCCCTTTAAGCTAACCGATCTTGATTTGTTTGTTTATTTGTTTGTATGGTGTTTTACGTCATTTTCAACACATGTAAGGTTATATATGACGGTCAATGTTTTGTGGTGGATGCAGACCACCCATTTTTCCTGGGTAGAAGCAGTACTGTACACCTCCCGCCATCCGCACTTACAGGTCGAGCTCCCAGTGGGATTCGAACCCGCAGCGATGAGTTTGTAAAACATGATATAAACTCTATATACAAACTTTGGACCCCGCCTATTCCACCCGGGGCGTGACCATCTTTGACCCTGTTCATTTTTTTGAATTATCGGATGCCGGTGACCTTGACCTTTGACCTACTGAACTCAAATCATAAGTGGTCGTCCTCTTACCACAGGCAGTTCACCTATGAAGTTTCATGATATTTGCTTCAGTGGGAGAGGAGTTATGGAGCGGACAGGGATTTTCATTATCGGGTCCCGGTGACCTTAACCTTTGACCTCAAAATCAATAGGGGTCATCGCACTGGCAGTTCAGCTATAAAGTTTAATGAGCTTTGCTTCAGGAGGACAGGAGTTATGGAGCGGACAAGGTTTTTAATTATCGGGTGTCGGTGACCTTGACCTTTAATCTACTCACCTCAAAATCAACATTAGCTCCTCCTCTCACCACAAGCAGTTAACCTATGAAGTTTCATGAGATCTGCTTCAGGGGGAGAGGAGTTATGCAGAAGACAAGGTTTTTCATCATCGGGTCCCGGTGACCTTGACCTTTGACCTCAAAATCCCGTTTAGCGGGGGTATACTTATTTATACAACAAGATTCTCCAGTAATGCATGGCAATACATGTCCCCTACCGGACAGATGTTTGACAGTAAAAAAAAAATTTGGACCAGACCAAACAAAAGGCTATGATTTACAAAACCATGATACATTTCGAAACCTTTAGAAATCAAGTTTGAGTACATAATATTCCTTACAAATTTGTAAAAAGATATACCTCACTTTTTTTTAATCCAGTAAGATTACAAACATATTACAAATATAGTACAAGGAATAAAAATACAAACGCAAAGAAATTAACATCAATTTCAAGTCATATCTTAATATATAACTCTATTTGAAGGGAAGTAACTATCGAATATTTATTGAGTATAAAGATAAATTGCATTTAGCTCCATTATTCAGCTGTAAATAATAATAATAATAATAATAATAAATGCTTTATTTAATGATGGTAACTCATTCAATTTACAACAACTATTTTCCCTTGAGGCCATCAAATGAGAACACGTAAGGTACCGACCATTTTGATTTCTGGGGGGGGCCTGGAATCTTTTTTGAAAAAATATTCTGGCCCTTGAATTGCTGAAAAAATATATCCTGGCTCTGACCTGAAGAAAAAAAAATAAACAGTCCCTCAAATTGTTGGAAAAAAATAATCTGACACTGAGTCCAATAAGAGGAAAAAAATCTGGCTCTCTCTTCAGTCAATAAGATATTTTAATGTAGATCTACTTCACAATCTGGCTACATCCACAACTTCTGCTCAGAAGTTTATTGAAATCTCAAGTTGAAATGAGATGTAGAAGACAGTGATAGTATTCATGGTTGTAATAAATGTGATGTGCATAGATCATGGTAGTAATACATGTGGTAAACATTAGTCATGGCAGTTATAAATGTAGTATACACTGGCAATGGTGGCAGTAAATGTAATGTATAAAGTGTTATAAAGTGATCATGGTAGTAATTTGGTATACATTGATCATGGTAGTAATGAACATGATATTTATATAAAGTCATGGTTATAATTAATGTGGTATACATAAGTCATGGTTGTAATAAGGCCATTATTTTTTGATAATTTGTTTTACGAACCCTCCTGCGACAAAACGAAATTAGGTATTTTATTTTTCCATAGGGAATTTGATAGGTTTTTTTTTGGGTTTTTTCCTTCCTCCTACAGCTATTCTCTGTCTTGATGGTTCTTAAAAATAATAAAAAATAATGGTCTAAAAGTAATATACATTGGTCATGGTAGTATGTAAATATTGCAATCCTGTGAAGGTGACAGTGAACATTTGTCAACCTTCTAAGGCTATTTATTTTATTATACTGAAAAATATGTTTGAAAAAGATATTTGGTTCTGCTAAATATTCCTTTGAAATACATGATCACTTCTCTCTGTTCAACATTACTATTCTCAGCACCTAGAAAACATTTGTTGGCGGATGGTTCTTTATGTTCTTTCGGAATCTTCAGCTGTGAACTCACGAGTAAACTTCAAATCATCTTTAGAAAGTTGTTCAAATTTTAGTAAATGTTCACTTTTTCATTAGTGTTACAGTTATGCTAAGACACACTTTTCAGCATCGGACATCCCAATACATAATGATAAACTTGTTTTGACTTCACAATCATAAGATAGTATTATACTGGGGTGACATTACAAAAAAATACTATCATTCAGTGACTCACTCCACATGACAAGCGATATGCGATATTACAAAAATGGGAAAATAACAGTCTTTGAACATTGAACATGGATGTTTGACACGAGGTATATTATTAATCAATATGGTATCTGTGGTCATGGTAGTAATAAATGTAGTATGCATAGCTCATGGTAGTAATACATGGGGTATTCAGTGGTCATGGTAATAATGAATGAGGTTACTCGGTGGTCATGGTAGTAATAAATGTGGTATTTAGTCTTAGTAGTCATGGTAGTACTAAATGTGATATACAGTGGTCATGATAGTAATACTTGTGATATACAGTGGTCATGGTAGTAGAAAATGAGGTAAAGAGTAGCCATGACAGTTATAGATGTGATGTACTTTGGGCATGTTAGTAATCAATGTAGTATACAGTGGTCATGATAGTATTACAATACAAGGGTCCTGGTACTTATGCGATGGACTTTGTGAATATCTTCAACAAGTAAATGGACTTAAGAAGCAGCTTCAGACACATGCAATACCAGGTTACAGACAAAGCCATGCACTATATGCCAGTGTCAATAAGAATGATATGGAACAAGGTAGTCATTGCCCAGTACAAAACGACCCTTCTAACAAACAAAACATCCAATCAATTCATAATTCAGAAGAGCAAAACGGGGCTCATATAGAAAGCAGACAAGTACAAGCATAACTAAATATTAACACCAGCACATGAAGTTCTATCCACCAAATATGAAAAGATCCATATTAAACAAAAGAGCTGTCGAAAGGACAGCATTTTCCACTATTCAAGGTCAATTTTAAACAAGGTCACTGACACTTCTGTCTCACCAACCATGGTGCCAGTTCATTCACACGGTCAAGTCTTAATTGTGGAGGTTAATAGGTGGTGGTGACTGAGGTGAGGGTGTAAGGGTGCGGGGTGGGGTGTCAGTGAACATATACCAAATATCAAAGCAAGACCTTCAATACCCCAGAAAGAATATGAACTTGAAGAGGGTGGAGAGGGGAAGAGAAATGTTACTGAAAAGGAAAAAAACACAGAAAAAATACAATATTTACATTGGAGATGGGGGTTGAGAGGAGGGTGTTGGGAAGGGGATGAAAGAGAACAGGATGGATGCAGACATTGTAACTGAAGAATATAATAAATATTTGTCTATCTGGGGTGATGGTGGTGGTGGTGCAGGAGTGGGGAAGGTGTGGGGTTTATGGGGCTAATGATATATACAGGCTTGCCATAATAAATGTTATTGGGTGTATGCAGTGGTTTCATTGAAATATATGAAGCTGCTTAAAAAACGTTAACTGAAACTCTAAATTGAAAAAGAAAACATCATCTGGCTAAAATGAAATAAAAAGTTATGAAACATGATTATGTCTGTAAGTGATGACACTTGTCAAGCTCCTTTGGCTGAGATATATGGCTAGTGGGTAATTGAAATAAATGGACTTGCCAACAAATAAAATAAAAGCAATTCTAAGTCGAAAAGTATAGGCTACACATTTTCTAAAATACAATACAGAAAATATTTATCCAGAAAAAGGGCCATACTTTTTCTAAAATGCAATACAGAGTTATGGAACATGTGTCTGCTAGCATTCACTTTCTACTGAAGTTGTATTAATAATTCACAATCACCTATTGAAATAAAGGACTTGCCTAAAAACTTTAACCAGCATTTTGAAATACAGAATTAATATGGAACATGTGTCTACTAGTGCCCTTGATATTCCAAGCTTTACTGAAGTTTTGTTGATGTACGACTTTAAGTTGTTAAAATAAATGGACCTTGTCAAAAAAAGAACTTTAACTAGAAATTCAAAGTAATAAAAAAAACATGCTTTTGCTTAAATGCCATACAGAGTTTTGGAACCTGTGTCTACCAGTGTCCTTGATGGTACTGGTGATATATTTCAAGTTTCACTGACCAGTGGTTGCTGAAATAACAGGACTTGGCTAACAACTGAGAACCAAACTGACGACGCAGTTGTTGAGTAGATCTACAACAGCTCTTCTTATTCTACGAATAGCAAAACTTTAAAAAAAAATATTCTGGCTTTCAAGTTCACGAAAATAAATATTCTGGCCAGTGTATTAGGCGAAATAAAAATCCCGGCTTTCAAGAAATGAAAATAATATATTCCGGCCCCCACCCCCAGATATCAAAATGGTCGGTCCCTAACACACACACATGGTTTCCTGTTGTAAAATCAAAACTCCCTATATATAAATATTTTAAAGTTATTTTAAAGTACTTAACCAAATGCAAGCAAATTAAAATTAACTAGTATTACCTAAAAGATAGGAATAATATTTCTTTTTAAATTCTTTGATATGTTTGGCTTGTCGCATTTGAGGTGCGATCGAGTTCCATATGACATCTCCAGAATAACGAATACTTTGTTTGTATATACTTAGCCTATGTTTCGGGACGATTAGATCACCATTTGAACAAATAATCCACAGTTGGTTGTATATATGCACTGTATTACATAATTCTTGTTTTATGTGTGAGAAATTTCTTGATTTTGCACAAAATATTAGTTTTGTTTGTTAAAGAAGTACAAAGATTATCAACATGGACGTCCCGTGACAGGTTTGTATCAATATATGCCCCTAATAATGTTTGACTCTGTACATTTTATATTGCTATACTGTTAACATATAATTGTTTTACTTCATTATTAAGTTTAGACAACTTTTGAGATTTACCTATAATCATATATTTTGTTTTCATTTCATTTATTAACATTTTGTTTTGCTTAGCCCATTGTTCTGTTTGTTTGAGACTAAGCTGGCTATTTTCTTGTATAATTTCAAGATTTAGGACCAGACGCAGATAATGTTAACATCATCAGATAATATGTCTGTGTTTGCATTTTCTACATAAAGTGGAAGATCATTGAAAAACATGATAAATAGAAGTGGTCCAAGTATTACCCTTGTGGTACCCCTCGTTTTATAAAATTAGGCTTTGAAAGCTCTGTCGAAATTTGTATATTCTGGTATCGATTTGTAAGGTACGAGTTGAACCATTTTAAAGTGCATTTATCAAGTTTTGCCAACAAAAGTTCATGGTTAACTAGATCACATTCCTTTTTGAAATCAACAAAAGTTCAATGACCTTGAAGCTCTACTGGCAGGTTCTGAAAGCTAGATCAGCATTCCTGTGAAGTTTCATGAAAATCTGTCGCGTAGTTTCAGAGTAGTCGTTACAACATTTATAAATAACTCTATGTAAACAAAGATGGCCACTGGAAACCATGTTTAACGTCATGTTTAACGTCAAATCAAAATAATTTTCGACAAGGACCAACAACATGTCATGCTGATCATTTTAGGAAAAGTCCCATATCAATATCATTTATAGTTTTCAAGAAGTAGTCACTACAAACTTGTTTTTTTAGCCGTGGCGGCCATCTTGAATTTCCGGCCGACCTGGTATTTTGCTAGGATCAATAAGACATCAAGAGCAACTTTCCTGTGAAGTTTCATGAAAATCCGTCAAGTACTTTCAGAGGAGTAGTCGATACAAGTTATTACTATATAACTCTGTGTAAACAAAGATGGCCGCTGGCAGCCATGTTTAACGTCGAATCAAAACGATTTTCGACAAGGACCAACATCATGTCATGCTGATCATTTTAGAAAAAGTATCAATATCACTTATAGTTTTCAAGAAGTTGTCGCTACAAACTTGTTTTTTAAACATCTATTTTTAGCTTTTGCGGTCATCTTGGAATTTGCATCAACACGAACTTTTGCTAGGATTAACTAGACTTCATGGGCAACATTTCTGTAAAGTTTCATGAAAATCCATTCAGTAATTTCAGAGGAGTAGTCGCTACAAAAAAAGTTTACGGACAGACGGACGGACGGACGACGACGGACGCCGCACCACGGTATAAGCTACTGATCTGCTGATCTTTGATCAGTAGAGCTAATAAAAACAAGTTCAGTGACATGTCCATTATTCAATTCTTGCAGTAACATATCTGTATGGCAGGAATGAGATTTTCTAAAGCCTGACTGTCCCCTATAAATTAGACCATACATTTCCAGATAATCAATACATTGGTTGGCTATGTCTTTCTAGTATTTTTGATAATGTGGGTAAAATAGAAATTGGTCTGTAATTACCGGGATCGTCAGCATCTACTGATTTATATATAGAAACTACTCTTGCATTTTTTAATTTTTCTAGGAATACACATGTCATAATACTAATGTTTATAAAGTGACATATCGATTTTGCAAGTATTGGCGCCGCCGTTTTTAGTTTAATAATATTTTATTGCAGATATGTTACAATACATCAATTCAACATCACAATATTCATAGAAACATATGCAAATGGATTGAACTACAAGTTATTACAACATTAGTTACAGTTCTCTCCATTGTGGCTGAAAAAGTGTATATGATTATCGGTTTGAAATTGTAACAATATATTTAAATATAAATTTGATACAGAAAAACGAAGAAAAAAATATATAATAAAATAATAATAATAAAAAAAATTCCAAAAATGTATATTCTGCCGTGCCATTCTACCCCCACGCAATCTCCACCGAAATAACACCACAATATCCCCGTTCAGGCTGATAGAAACATAGCGACAGTAGATATAGACAAGACAAAACGTTATATTGATACAAAGTTAAGGATTTTGGAATCGTTTAGTGTTTTTAATATAGTTTTGCACTTGAGTAAATAGAATATGATTTTCCTCGTCTTTTAGTTGGTCGATGCCGTATAAAAGTTTGTGAGTACTTAAAGGGTGAAATATACGAGTGTCTAAAAATAATTGCCGTCTTTCATTTCTTAAATTTACACATCTAAACAAATAATGCTCAACATCTTCAAAACCATTACCACATATACAATTGGGATTATCCCTCAAATGATTAAGAAAGAGATCAGCATTTAAATTGCTGCAGTTGTTTCGCAAACGTGCATGTAGAGCTGAAAGGTATCTATCACCCAGTATGTAGTATTGGGGTACTATCGGTGGTTTAAAGTAATTGTTAAGTCTAGTTTTAAAACTCGAAAGGGATGGTGCTTCGCGAATATTGATATCAAGTTCATTCCAAACGTTTAGAGAATACGGTAAGACTGATCTCGAAAACAGTTCTGTTCTTCTAGGTAAAGTAACGAAGTTGGAACTGTTTCTGAAGTTGTAAGGATTCGATTCCGAAACAGTTGCAGGGAATATTTCATTCAAGTAACTCGGTAAATCTCCATTTGTAAACTTAAAGGTCAATATCAACTTTTGGATGTGTCTTCGGTCGGCCAGAGAGACCCAACCAATTTCAGTTAACAATTTTTGTATAGAGACAGAACGAGTCAGGCCAGTAACTATTCGCGCGGCTTCATATTGTATTTTTTTCTAAGTTATCTTTTTCATAATTTGTACAACTATCCCATATTATAGCCGCGTATTCTAAAATAGGGCGAAGGTAAGATTTATATATTTGATTAAGCGTTTGACGTTTTAATTTAAATTTCATTAATTTCATTGAATCTAATACCTTAGACGCAGATATTACAATATTTGAAATATGTTGATGCCAGGACCCATCATGACTAAGGGTTACTCCTAGATGTTTATGATGGTCAACAAAGTTAAGTTGTGTATTTTCAAATATCAAAGACGGACGGTTTCTGTTTGCAAGTGAAAAGAAGATAACTTCAGTTTTAGATGGATTAAATTTTACTAGCCATTGCTTTGACCAATTCGATATTTTACACAAGTCCTCATTAATTGTAGTTTCCATATGATCTAAATCGGATGTAGATACCGCAATAGAACTGTCATCAGCAAATAGCCTTGTTGTACAAAGCAATGCATCAGCTATGTCGTTTATATAAATTAAAAACAATTATGGTACTAGAACAGACCCTTGGGGTACGCCGGCATTTGGAGTTTTTATTTCAGAAAACGTCGAACCAACGAAAACTCTTTGTTTACGATCAGTTATATAATTATTTATCCAATTAAGAAGGTTGCCTGAAATGCCATGTTGTCGGAGTTTAAAAATTAAAGCTGCGTGCCAGATGCGATCGAAAGCTTTGGATATATCAAAAAATACCATACATGTAAATTTGTTTTCATCAATCGCTTTGCATATTTGATTATAAATATCAATAAGTTGATAAACTGTTGAGTGACCAGGTAAGAAACCAGACTGGTTTTTAAATATTAAAAAAATGTTGGTAAGCAAAAAATTAAAAATATGTTTGAATATCACGCGTTCCGTAACTTTTCCAACGCAGCTAATTAACGATATTGGTCTATAGTTTGAAGGTGAATCTTTATCACCTGATTTAAAAAGTGGCATAACATTAGCTAATTTCCAGCATTGTGGAAAGACATTTTCTTGAATTGAACGATTAAACAGAATACACAGGGGGCGACATATTGTTTTTGAAGTTTCTTTCAGGACTCTATGACTTATTTCATCTGGCCCACTAGCTTTATTTATCACTAAAGTTGATAGGATATCAGAAATTTCATTTTCAGTAATATTAATATCATTGATAGTATTGATCGTCTTAGGTATAAATTGTGGTAGAGTGGCATTGGTGTCGTCAACAGTTGATATTGATGTAAAAAAGTCATTCAATAAATTTGCCTTTTCTTCGTCAGATACAGAATATAAACCATCGTTGTTCTTTAAGGTGGTATGACGTTACAACTGTTAGCGTTTTCTTTAATTAACATTTTGATTATTTTCCAGTACTGTCGAGGATTTGCAGAATTCATATCACTTAGAGAAAATTCAAGTTGATTAAAAAATATTTCTTTAGCATGCTTTTTCATATTATTTACTTTATTTCGAAGGTCTTTATATAAGCGCCAATCAGATTGATTAAGGTGGTAACGACGAAACCTATTGATTTTTTTTCTATCGCGTTTACGAGATGCAAGTCGAATTTCAGAATTATACCAAAGCTTATCTTTTGGACGAATTGTTACGAAACTAGTTGGAATGCATTCCTTCATGAGATCAGTGAGTTTATTAATAAAACTATTTGCAGCGATATCTACAAAATCTGTATGCAAAAAAGTACGCCGCCGTTTTGAAAATGTGAGGGCCTATGCCATCTAGACCAGTTGACTTTGTAAAATCAAGCTGATTGATGTATTTTAGAACATCATCCATGGTTTTGTTTCTAATAGATTTTTTTTGTTAATTGGCGTTTTTTGTCAAACAAAGTCCCTTAGTTTTTCTAGATTAAGACTTTCATTAGAATCAGAAATATTATTTGAAAGATTTGTGAAAAAAATCATTAAACTCATCAGCAATATCTTTCTAAGATGTGACATACCTATTACCAATTTTTATTTTGTTTGGGTGTTTTGACTTAGTTTTCCCTGATTTAAGTTCATTTATATACCTCCACATGGTCCCAGAGATTTTGTGATCTTCTATGGCTTTGGTGTAGTAATCCTTTTTAGCGTGTCTTTTATTCCTTATTTTTATTTCAGAAGTCAACCAACTTGGAAGTGTGTTGCTTTTTATTCGTTTAGTTTTTATAGGTGCATGTTTAACTAGTACATTAAAACCATTAGTTTTCGCGCCATATATCAGCAAAATGAAACTTGTTGCTTTTTCTCATTCTGTCAGCAGAACAGCAAAATCAGAAACAAAATGAAAAAGTTGCAAAGACACACTGTCTTTTGTGCGCAAAAGGTCCGTGGTATCAATACAAACAGTTTTTGTTCTGATCTTCCTTATGTAAAGTGCTTCTGTTCAGAGCTAGAGATCTGCAGAATGAAATTTTTCGTCCAAGGTAAATCAGACAATGCTGTTCGCCTCTATGTATTACAATTAATGCCATCATATAGTATATGCAATCAAATAATAAGCCTTTAATACAAATTAATACGTATAATTTCCGCTGCTTCAGTCACATCAAAATGATGTAGTTAATATCGGAAGCAAAACAAAAACGGCAAAGACAGCAACAACAACAACAGGTAACAATAATTATCGGTATCTCACTCATGTCGACTGTTGCGATGTATAAACATTTTGATAAAAATGAGCATACGTTTGGTTTCTGGTTCTAGTTTCTCTGTTCCTAGTTCCCGGTTCCCGGTTCTTTATTCGAATAGTATTGAGAACTAGGAACTGGAATCAAGGATCTAGGCATTGGAAACTTCGAACTGGCTTCTGGTTCCCAGTTTCCGATTCCCGATTCGAACCCAGTAAGAACTTGAACAATATCACTTTGATTTTTTAATTGCAAATATACCAGTTTGATGGAAAACGACTTATGATTCATTGAAATTTTCAAATAAACAAAATTTTGTTTTTAGAGACATGTAACCTGATAATTCATGATTTCCACATAATTTGCATGTGCATTGAAAACACACAGAGGCCAGTTCCTTATTCGCGCCAAACCATCAAACTGGGATAAAAATCCAAGTTAGCAATATCAAGTTATATTTTTCCGTTCATTATTGGGTTTGAATCAGGAAACGGAAACTAGAAACCAGAATAATGAACTGAATGAATGAATGAATGTCTTTATTTATAGAGGGTGACCCAATTAGCCAACACTAATCTCCCTTGGGGCCCTCTGCAAAGTCATACATATACATGTACAAAGTAAAACATATATAACAAAACAGTGATATTTCCTTTAAATTATTGCGCACTTACATTATTGCGCTAACATACATCCAAATACACACACATGCACACACATTTACAACCATGTACACATCATTCTTAATATATATACATATTTATATACATGGTTTGAGGTGGTGGTGTGCATAATAAAGTACCACACAGTACACTGGCTTCTGTGTGCTAAAGCCACATGAAACTGAAATCGTGACATTAAAACAAAGTGTTAGTTCGGATGTGACCAGAATCGAAGTGGAGAAAAAAAATCTCGTTGTAATTTCTGGAACATTTGTCGTAATAACGAAGAAAAATTCTCGTTCTAACGAGTATATTTCTTGCCATTTCGAGAATATTTCTCGTAATAATGAAAATAACGAAATTGTTGTTGTAATAAATAGAAATATTCTCGTAATAACGAGAATAACGAGAACAACGAGAAAGAATTCTCGTAATAAAGAGAATTTTTCTTCCCAAACACAATAAATTGTACAGAAAAATGTAAAAGTTAACCGATCAGATGCACTAAATCGCGTTATCGCGTTGTACAGTATTCTGTGAGGTAAAGAACACTCTCCTGTCATATGTTTTCAAGTTTATTTGGTATCTGTAAAATCCAGAATGACTTTGTTGACGTATTTCGGTCATTTTTTTTTATAACGCCCGTGATGTGGTGGAGGTACGCTAAAACGAAGTAAAGTTTCAGGACAGGTAGCATTTTAAAGAATCTCTTTTTTTCATTTTTCAAGCACACACACACGTTTTTATCGTCCGAATGTTTCAATATTTGCAAGCTTACTATTATTTCCTATGTTGCAGTGCTTTCCTATGTTGTAGTGTTTTTCTATGTTGTAGTGCTTTTCTATGTTGTAGTAATTATGTTGTAGTGTTTTTCTATGGTGTAGAGATTTTATAGTAGTATTTTTCTATGTTGTAGTGTTTTTCTATGTTGTAGTGCTTTTCTATGTTGTAGTAATTATGTTGTAGTGCTTTGGATTTTATAGCAGTATTTTTCTATGTTGTAGTGTTTTTCTATTTTGTAGTGCTTTTCTATGTTGTAATAATTATGTTGTAGTGCTTTTCTATGGTGTAGAGATTTTATAGTAGTATTTTTCATAGTGTTTTTCTATGTCGTAGTGCTTTTCTATGTTGTAGTAATTATGTTGTAGTGCTTTGGATTTTATAGCAGTATTTTTCTATGTTGTAGTGTTTTTCTATTTTGTAGTGCTTTTCTATGTTGTAATAATTGTGCTGTAGTGCTTTTCTATGGTGTAGAGATTTTATAGTAGTATTTTTCTATGTTGTAGTGTTTTTCTATGTTGTAGTGCTTTCCTATGCTGTAGTGCTTTCCAATGTTTTAGTCCTTTCTTGTAGTAATTCTGTTGTAGTGTTTTTCTATATTGAAGTGTTTTTCTATGTCGAAAATAATATCAGAAAGAAATGTAACCCTTTATATATTTTTTAAATTGACAAAGCAATTAACAATCTTGTTAGCTCTTTCATGCTTGTGCTGGTGAATTCAGGACAATAATTAATGCTATTTTATTTCGTTTTAAAATAGTAATTGTAATCTCAGACATTTCAAGAAAGTAAATAATAAATAAGAATGTATAATAATCTACAGGCATATCTATCCTTCTGAGAACAATACAAATACATGTGCTAGCTTGTAGTATGATTAGTCTTGACTATCTAATCATCTACACATTGTGTTTTATGAATGCATGCTCAGCTGTAAACAATACATGGTTAACACTACTGTACGTAAGGTATGTGTAAATAACATTAGATTTAAAAAGAAAACAAATACAATTAAAAACGAGTTGAAATATAGTAGGCATGAGACATAGACATGAGAGATAGACATGATACACAGACTTGTATTGACTTAAACTATTACAGTAACAAATACAGAACAATATGATTTCAAGTGACTAATATAAAAAAAAAATTATGACAGATATAATGTGAAATATAGCTAATAACCAAACATAGGTGTGTAGTGTGTCAGTTGTATAGTAACAGAATAAAAAGAAGAAAAAACACACACATACTTTCTCTAAGAATCTTTAACTTTTACAACATTTATTGTTGTTGTTGTTGTTGTCTAAGAATCTTTAGGAATTAACACTAGTTTTGAATATCTCCACCACCAGTTAATATATGGAGGTAAATGGACACCAGCGTAGTTTTAATAGTATCAACAACTCTGCAGTATCATCATCACCGTTACATCATCATCACATTACCAAGTTAAACTGCTAATAACACCTAGGGTTATAAACATATATAAGAATTGAATTGAATTGAATTGAATTGGGTATCACGGCGCACCAACACATAAAAGTTATCGCCTAGCAGGTATGAACATGCCAGTCTCATCATCCATTTACATCGAGATAAAATAAGAAGAATGGACACTAGAACCTTCTAACTTGCAGAAACTTGTAGACACTCTATTTACGATGGAGACACGCTTCCACGTTTGGATACAAGGTGTCATGATGAAGACCTTGAATGAGCATGATAAAAAAAGGACAATGAACATGACGAGGGTAGGTGGTGGGGAAGGGGGTGGGGGAGGGTATCCTATCCCTCTGCCTCTAGCGGGATTTTCAGTGGTTGTATTCTATCCGGCAAACCACACGGGAAATACACATATAAGACTGATGGTCATAATCGTACAGTTCTAAATATGAAAATATGATCCTCGACATCAAACCACCGTCATCATCCTCATCATATCACCCATTATGCTGATAATTCTTACCAAGGTTAAACACATAACGCCCATGGGGTTGTATACATTGTAAGCATCATCGTTAAAATTGAGCATTATCCATTAAAATAGTAATGTAAAGATTATATATAAGCATATCCAGGGATGTTACCATACCATCGTCATATCATCATCAGGACACCTACAAGTATACATCCACTCGCATATACACGCATACACTCTAAATACGTATATTAATGTATACACATGTATACAAGCTTACTCATATGCATATGTACGCATACATATGTACCTACACATGTATGCACAATTAGTGGAAATGGAAAACACTTAATCATGTAGAGTAGAAGCAGGATTTTGACTAATATTTGTCCTCACATAAACGAATTTATCATCGTCTCTCTCTCTCTGTCCTTACATCGTCATTCTGTCCTAACATGGCAGGATTTTGACTAATATTTGTCATCGTCTCTCTCTCTCTCTCTCTCTCTCTCTCTCTCTAAACCCTGAGCCTGTATATATCGCTGTAGCAGCTCATGGGCACAAATGCTGGGTAAGTATGTAACAAAATCGAGACGTATTTTATTTGCATTTTTTATTACTCCCGATTACAATTTGATGACAATAGGTATATTCAATTAGATTCGACCACTTCGACGAACACGTTTTTGCAGTTTAAAACAACTTTAAATTCAAAGGATTTAACTTTGTTGTATTACTAGCATGCCGATATTGCTCTGTTTGGTATGGATTTGATTTCACAATCACAGACTTTGTTCTCGCAGAAATTTGCGTGTGTTTTTCACCGAAGAAAAGTGAATACAAAACTAACTTAGTACGGCATTTTAAATACCAATTTATCTATATCTATGTCTATACACGTTTTTGTCTTCCAAAAATCTTCAAAGGTAGTGTTTTAAACGTTATTAAAAATGCATAGATTACACGCTATACAATTATCCGCACAAACAACTACACTAGACCACACTGAGAAGTACCCCAGTTACATTTGATTTCATATCTTTTTAAATGAAATGTACAATTTTGACAAAAAATCATATGAAAACTAGTTTAATTCAGTCGACACATTAAAAAACGGTTCAAAATTAAGCAATGTATGATGAAAAATAAATGCTGTATTAGCATTTAAAATGTGTGTACCTAGGCCACATAAAAAAATGTGTGGTTCAGGTAACCCGACCGACCCTATTTTAAGGGGCCGACCCTAAAACTTTTTATGCAATAATTTAAAAATAAATAAATAATAATAATAATTGTTGGTAATGCAAAAAAATCGAACTGCATGTATAGTAATTTAACATATTTAATTCATTATCAGAATTGAATTCATTATTGAGAAAAGAAAAAAAAATACCTACCTACCCTATTTGTTTTGCCAGTTACCTGAACCACACATATTATTTTGTTTGGCCTTATAAGTGTCGTCTCGCGTACTTGTGTTCCACAATACGGACTCCTTTATATAACATGACCATTATTAAATAGCGCACAACTTAAATACACCCTATCGGGTACAGCAATATCAATACATCGTAATAGATATTTTTCAATAAAAAGTTCAACAACTAGAGATATAGGTCACGTTCGTGCGCTCACTTCGTGTATGCACAATAACAGAGTCGTGAAACTGCAAACTATCAGAACAAAGCTTTATAAATTTAACCCGTCATGTGCTGTTTAAATATGCATGTGTCACGGTTCAAACCATGATTAACACACAAAAACGATACCCGTTGGTAAACACGCGGCACAATTGAATGGAAACAAAACATAACGAACAACTACTCTATAGTATAAGGCTAATCGTTAGTGAGGTTACAGGAGTCATTTTACATAGACACGATTTGGTAGTATCGTAGTTGTTTGCTTGATTATTTCGGGATTTTAAATATGTTTTGTGGTCTATGCATGTAGAGAGTTTATACGTATGTATACAGTTGACAGAAATGTAAACCATCACACTTACTGATGATAACAATTTGTAATGGCCGATCTCTTTTTTTTTTCCCAAATTAAAACTTTGTTTTTAACAATAACCATGATAATTGAACGTACGAAACATGAGATACACTTAAGCGTATTTGAAAAGGTCATACGAAGCTAACGCTTAATTGCATTTGGACTTAACCCAAGATCGCCACCAGTCCCTTATACAAGTATTTTTTTCAGAGAAACCCTGAGAGCATTTCAATATATTACTACCCTCTAAGGAACAGATGGATAAAATCTGTACTGACGTTCGGTTTTATGTCAGCAAATAAAACTCATAGTATACAGATCTACTTGAGGACTTTAAAAACGTTTCATGTATATCGTTTCAATAATTCTTACATGCAACTTTATAAACCAATTTTCGCCATAGCCGTCGGCTATCAAAACCGGTTTTCACAATTATGAATTTTGACTGTTATATTCGATTAAGTGAAAATGAAATGATTTATACTCACAACTGACTTTAAAATCATGTATAATCGATGGGTTGGTTTCCAGTGAGAAGTCCTCGAGTATACATATTTAAATGGGGAATTAGACTAATTAATCAAATTCCCCATGGGCGGGAGTAATTAAAAGCTGAAATCAAATACATTTTAAAATCAACATGCAAATTCAGAGAATTATGGTCCACCGCCTAATAGGGACCGCCAATTTAAAAAAAATCAGCTAAACACCTCGGTAAAAATCATCAATTTTTTAAAAAATGAAGGGCTATAACTCCAGCATGATAGTGCGATCTGGCTGGTTATCGAACTTGGGCCGAGATATAATGCCCATAAACGGTTACCCCAAGTTTTATCAAAATTTAATAATAAATCTTTAAGTTATTTGGCGGAAACCGCAAACATCTTCTATTATCAAAAATCCAAGGGCCATAACTCCGGCATGATATGTGTGATCTGGCTGGATATCAAATTTGGCGTAGATATTATGGCCAGACATATTGTGCTAAAGTTTCATCGAGATTGAATTATAAATATTAAAGTTATTGCCGCAAAAGTCGGAAATTATAAGAATTACAGGGGCAATAACTCCGGCATTACAAGTGCGATTTGGCTGATTGTCGAACTTGGTCAAGATATTATTGCAGTAAACATTGTCCCCATTTTTCATCAAGAGTGGAAATAAATGTTAAGGTTACTCATCGGAAAGCGGAAACTCGTCAATTTTTAAAAATCAAAGAGCCATAACTCCAGTATAATGGATGCAATCTGGCTGGTTATCAAACTTGACCGAGATAAATGTATGCTCATAAACAGTAATCCCAAGTTTCAGTAAGATTGGATTATAAATGTTGAAGTTATTGAACGGAAACAGTAACAATCTTCAATTTCAAGGGACATACCTCTTCCATTATATGTGCGATCTGGCTGTTTATTAAAATGGCCTGGATATTATGGCTATAAACATTGACCACAAGATTAGATTATATTTTTTTAAGTTATTGAGCGGAAACCGCAGAATTCCTCAATTTTCAAAAATCCAAGGACAATACTTCTGGCAGGATAGGTGCGATCTGGCTGGTTATCAAACTTGGCTTAGATACTATGACCATACAAATTGTCCTACAGTTTCTTTAAGATCTGATAATAAATTTTAAAGTTATTGACCGGAAACCGAAAAAATCTTAAATTTCAAAAACCTAAGGGACATAACTCTGGGATTATAGGTCGGCTGGTTATCAAATTTGGCGTAGATATTATGACCAGAAACATTGTCCTAAAGTTTCATCGAGATTGAATTATCAAATAAAAGTTATTGACGCAAAAATCGGAAAATTTAAGAATTACAAGGACAATAACCACGGCATTATAAGTGCGATCTGGCTGGTTATCGAACTTTGCCAAGATAGTATTGGAATACACATTGCCTACATGTTTCATTACGAGTGGATTATAAAGGTTAACGTTAATGAACGGAAACCGCAAAATCATCATTTTTTGCAATAACTCCGGTATGCTATATGCAATATGGCTGGTTATCGAACTTAGTCGAGATATTATGTCCATAAACATTGACACCAAATTGCATGAAGATTGTATAATAAATGTTAAAGTTATTGCGCGGAAACCGCAAACATCTTCTATTTCAAAAAGCATAGGGTCATAACTCTGGCATAATAGGTGCGATATGGCTGGTTACAGAACATGACCTAGATATTATGACCATAAATATTGTCCTAAAGTTTCATACAAGTTTGATGTTACTGAGCGAACCTAAACATTCTTCAATTTCAAAAATCCAAGTTCTATAACTCCGGCATTATAGGTGTGATCTGGCTGGTTGGGCTTGGGCTAGATATTATGGTCATATATATTGTCCTAAAGTTTCATAAATATCTGATCATGAAAGTTATTGAGCGGAAACCGCAAAAATCTTAATTTTCAAAAGTTCGTCGAATTAAGAGTTACCAACTCAAAATTAATTTTACGCATATTCAATCACGGGTATTTTAAGAACCCGTAAATGAACCTATACTTTTTATCGGCATATATATATTAGTATATGACCTGAACACCTAGTTAGAGTTTTGATATACAGTTTGGTAGTGTAATTTTGCTGTTATATGGCGGGTTAGTTTAGAGAGGATAAATTAATTAAAGAGAGGTGTAAATGATGTAGACCGCTCTAGCTGCAAATATTTGAAAATAAATGTAAATACAGTAGTTGAATGTCTGTAGAGTTGACGTTCCCTACCAACTTTTACTGAAATATCAATATGTTACGCTTGGCATATTGAATATAATATTGAATATAATATCATCTTTATTTACCCGCTTGTATTTCTTTGTACGTCTCTGAAATATAAGGTTTAATTACTAGGCCTATATATTGAGTGAAGGTAGGGTTCCTGCGATACCCGATGTTACTGTAACTATAGTATGAATAAAACGGGTATAACGATTATTCTTTTAAAATCGACATTTCGTGACAGAGAATCACACGTTGTCTATAAATAGACAAGTAATACCACGATTTGCAAATCTGAAACCGTTTGAATTTGTATAAAGGTTCGATTTTCATAACAAAATGATCAGTTGAATACTGCTGGTCGGTAAAACAAGTTGCAGGAACACGCTTCTTATTTAGTGAAACATTCTACCACGTTTGCTGTGCGAACCAATCAAACAAGGTAAGAAAATAATTATATTTCAGATTTTCTTCTTCTTTTTTTCTTTTTTTTGATAAATCGATTTAAATATTGTCTAAAGTTAACAACATCAATACTTAAATATCAATGCCAAAAGCAAAAACACTACAAACAATTCAAATCTGACTAAGCATTACATTACCACAATTTAAACTATAAAACAAAACTTATCTATTCCATTAAATAATATACCTTACAAAATCGGTTATGGCAAGTTAAAAGTTGCCATATTCAATAACTGCTAATTTGTAATATTGACCCATTCATATTCTTCATTTTGTTATTTATATTCTATAATGGTGTATAGGGTCACTTCGCGATTTTACTAAATGTCAAACGTTTAGCATTGAAAATTGAAAACATAAGAAACGACCAAAAATGTAAATAAGCGGTACAAAAACAAAAGGGGTTTCTCCGAAAATTGTGTTTAATTCTTTCTACGGTGTTGGGGCTGCAGAATCAATTATTAAAATAATAACTCTGTAATGGCCTCATATTTTTTTATCATTAACTATACTTTAACCAAAGAGAGGCAACTCGTACAACCTGTATCTGATTGATTTACACAGAGTTGAAACTTGTAAAAAATGTTTAAACCTTTAGACAAAACTTGGGAACCAAGATGAACAGGCATTGAATAAGTACCGAACACAGGTACTTTCTCGTCTAAAAGCGTTAACCTTTTTTATGATATATATTATGCACAATGGTTTTTATTTTGACAGAAAGCTATCGCTGCTCAAACCTAGATAATTGACCGAGTTAGTTGATTCACGTGCATGAAATTTTAAAAGGACAAGGTTGTACTCCCCAAAACTATTCAAAATGAAATCATCAATTTGATCACATTCTTTCTTCAAAATATGTGTACGATTTTGGTGCTGACTATAGAGGAGTTAAAGAAAAGAAAATGCCTTAAACTAATTTCGAGCCTTCATTTAAGCAGTATGTAGATCTATGATTTAAGAAATAAAATATTTCTAGCGGGTTTATATTGTCCCAGATAAAAACCTGGTGGGCCGGACTTGAAGACCATCGATACCAAGGGTCGTAGGCCCGCGGTTTCGAAAAACTGTTTAATAGCCAATCAGCATTGAGTATTTTCATAAACCATGTTACATAGTTACTTTTAATGAGTTTTAATAATTATTCGGTTCATTGGTAGCTAAAATCAGTGAATTACGAAGGCTTATTAGTTCACTGCTTAAATGTGTATTAAACATGTGTGCATTAAAATCTTCGCTTGGAGGCAAATTTTGCTCCTTATCATATCTGCCAATTTTGCTTCTTATCATATCTAGTCCTTTGCAACGTTTTATATGTTATAAGTTAAGATGCTTAACTTAAAGATTTTAAGTTTTTTTTGAGAACCAAATACAAGACATTCTGTTTTGCCAAGATACAAAGGCACCTTCACATGCTACGAACTACAATCTATACACGATTTATACAAATATTCGTTTTAACCTTGGCAAATGGTGTATCGCTGCGTGAATACGATCTAAATCACTGAGATGTTTATATTCATATTAGATACTTATATTCAATTTTCTACGATGGTATAATAGCGATGGCACGATGTTACGATGGCGATGACGCGATCGCCATCGTACCATCGATCCATCGAATCGTACCATCGCGTCATCGTACCATCGCCATTGTAACATCGCGCCATCGCTATTATACCATCGTACCATCGCGCATCGACTTGTAAAGGTCGATACGCGATGGTACGATGGCCCTAACGGAATACCGTACATATCCGATACCAATACATGTACAACATCATGTAGTTAAAATGTGATATATCCTCCTCGAAATACCTTTATATAATTCAGCTTATGCAAAGCAGCAAACATTTGCTGTTTATTTAAGGTTTACCACCACCAATTGCATATAAATCTCCCGAGGTGTAGTTTCTATAACAAATCAAAGTGCTGAAGGCACTGATGAGCGGTGCTTTTTGTAAGTGTTGGAATGAATGGGAAATGGAAGTGCTGTAAATGTAACTTCCATGGTTTGCTTTTTAAATTCAGTGATGTTTCAGATGATTGATACTCATTATAAATTTCATAGTTAAACATATTTTAGCTAACTCATATGGCCTGAATTAGCTTCCGTAGAATTTTTTCTGAGCAAGCCCTTCAGCGAGGCATAGTATATTATATAGAGTGGAGTCTTGGTGTGGAGTCTTGGAGTGGAGTGGGGTGAATAATTGGAGTGACCTTGGAGTCACATTTTGGAGTGACCTTGGAGTCAGATTTGGAGTGAATATTTTGGATAATTATCAATTTAATATGTCTGAATGACCCTCACATCGTGCACAGTTCCTAACATACTCAGTACAGCTGCATTGTCCCATGAGACATGTGCTAACCTTAATGTGAGGGACAGACCATCTAAAAACAACATAAATGAACTTGGATACCCAAACATTAACCCCAGTATTGAAGCATTATGACCCTTTGGCCTGACATAAACTAGTCCCGAGGGACCAACTAATCTTAGGTCAAGACACTGACAACCAGTGTCAGGGGTATACAGGGTTCCAATATGTCCAATTTGTCATATCACAGAGACTGAAAACAAAAAGCATTAAAGTTTATGGGAACTTAGAGCTCTCTCAGCCTAACTGTTACACAAACATGGATTTTTTTAGAACATGTAGTAACAGTGCCCAAGTTAAAATTAGATGTGCAGTTTTGGAATTAGTTGTTGAAATTGGGTAGCTTAAAGGGACACTGTCCGTAAGTAAGCAGATATTGAGCATAACCAAAGAACTGGCTGACTTTTATTCAGTGAAATGTATACATGAAAACATGAGGATAGACCCTAAGCAGTATGTAGAAATACATTCGTGAGTTTGAAAAAAAAAAAGTTTGAATTATTATATGTAAATAAAGTGGGACCCACAATATTTACCTTTTCTGCGATCACGTGACTTCCATTAGCGCATTAGGTTTTCACCACAGTATGTATTGCGAAATATGTATAGCCCGCTTAGCTCAGTCGGGAGTGTTGTCGACCACTTTACGTTCACGCACGCTATTATTACGGTGAGTGTAATTTAGATTGGGCTGCGAGTTCAAACGCACAAAGCGGATTTACCTTTTTTTTGTACCGCGATTGAATTCCGTTAAACAATCTTGCTTTTAATTAGTAAATATTCAATAATGTTTAGTGTGTAATGTTTGCGAACATAATTATTGTGTGTTTTATAAGCTAAAAGTTACGGACAATGTCCCTTTAACAGACACATGCATTTTAAAAAAAATATTTAACAAATAAATAAGTGTATGTGCAAATGAAGTAACCCATGTAAATGTATTAGTTCCTAAAAAGTTATTAATTGTAAGAGAAATTAAGACTTCAAGTTTAGACTAAAAAATTGACTTCAAAATATTAACTCCAAATTTGACTCCAAGGTCACTCCAAAATGTGACTCCAAGGTCACTCCAGTTATTCACTCCACTCCACTCCAAGACTCCACACCAAGACTCCACTCTATATAATATACTATGCCCTTCAGCGAGCACTGACTGTTCCATTTTTAGTAACATGATACACTTTCTATTATACATATACCGTCTGCTTTGCACGATTATAACTCGAGTTATAACCTTTTAAACAGATGATAAAAAGCTGACTTAGTGAAATTGTGATAAAATAGGTATGTATGACCTAAATAAATAATAAATTGCCTTTATTCTGAACAGTGTTTCTTATTAAGGGCATCAAATAATTAAGCGGCCTTTTGTTTACAAACACCGACTGATCGTCTGTCAAATATCGGAGAAGCGCTCTTGCGTATTAATACATAAACAATCTAAGGATTTACTTTGGAGAATATTTGTTAATTACACAGTAAGCGAACACACAAGGACAATATTTGTTAATTACACAGTAAGCGAACACACATCATCATTTTCTGTTAGTGATCACATAATATCGAATTTATTAAAGGCATGCATGAGAGACTACTTCTTCTAGCGTAGTGTTGCATAGTGTTGCAGTGTGCTGTTAGATTTGTCACATTCCTAGGATTCCATTGAAAAAACCCATTATACCTCTGACGCCAAAAATGATCCCTCCTTTGTTGATGGAAATGGGCATTATAAGTAGGGAAAAACTGACCATTTCTATTCGAGTTTGTTGTTGTATATATATAAGAAGCGTTTTAATAGATTTTACTGGATCAATGATGAACATTTTCGAAATTTCGACTTTGTGAGAAACTATCAATGAAAACAGATGTACCCTTGACCTGTTAAGTAAACAAACAAGAACTTTCTTAGATGTCCTGAGACCCCACCTTTTCTGGTGATTTTTAAGTGGAACATTAGTTTACTATGTGAAAATTTCACTGACGCTTTATCCATACTTGAGTTGAAGATGCAGCAAATCATTAATATGTGACATTTTAACATTGGTGTCAATGGGGGAAATAGTTAGTGGTTTCAAGCCTTAAATACCTCCACATTCTGGTAGTGGGTTCACCCTGTGTTTATTCTTGATGCTCAACTAACTTTAGCCCTTTATAAAATAATTTGTAGTAATAACTATATGAAAAGCTTTATTGTTTTTGTGTACAGCTATGTATCTTTTTCTCGTTCTGTCTTATTTAAAATACCAATGTCGATACATTAAATTCAAATAGAAACTGAGGACAAAGTCCAAGTAAATCTCTCTATTTTCACCTACTGAATATCTCAACATCCCGGAAATGTGTAACTAATGCCCGGATTTGAAAGTTATGTATTCATACCGCAATAAGGGTTTCTAGAACCCAAAGTCAGTTTTTCCCGCAATTTGATAAATCTATAAATAACCTGGTAAAACATAACTCAGTTAACAAATTCAAATGTTTACTTAGAATTGATAAAATCTATGAAATTTTATGTTGTGTGTTTATTTTGCTGTTAAATATTATTTTTTTTAACAGCCACAAGATGAAGATACAAATTATCCTCTGCCTCGCCCTCTGTGCAATTGCCTTCGCACGTCCACAACAACGAAGAGGAAAACAAGGTAAGAAGGGTGTTTTCTTTCTTACGAGTCGTAATGCACCTTGTTTTGTTTGCAGGATTGTTTTACAACAGTATTGTCAGGAAAGCATTTACATTTAGACACTAGACATTTCAGTTTCCAAATATAGGACTTAAGGCGATCTTGAAATACGTATTGATGTCAGTCCATTAAAAATACACCACCACCATTGCATGACAGTTATATATAAACATTATTCCCTCTGCCCATTTTAATTATTGTTTATGTGCAGGATTAGGCTAGGATTGGACTATCATTAATTCATACGGATCATTATGGCTTTGAGAAGTAAATGTTTTGTAATTCTATTTTTTATTTGAGTTATATATACAACTGATTAGTAACGAAATGTTTAGTATTTCAAGATATGTTATAGATAATCGAGCTGACTTGCATCAATTCATGAAAATTTATTCATTTTACAATTTTGTAAAAATATCAGAATTATTCTTTTAGAATTGCAAATATGGTCAATGTCAGTAAATACAAAAAAATGCCCCGTACATTTAATGATAAGTTTTATACCAATATCCCTCCAGTACATTTAACGATGGGCTATATTCCGATAGCATCTATTTGATGTTTCGTCAGATACCGATAATCGACTTGTTAATTTAAAGGTGCATTATAAATCAATAATCGCTCCCGTCCATTATCTACCGATACTCGCCCCCATTCGGTATATACAGATACTCGCCCTAGTCGATTATAAACCGATACTCGCCACAGTCCGTTATATACCGACACTGGCCCAAGTCTGTTATATACCGATACTCGCCACTCTGTTATATACCAATACTCGCCCTAGTCGATTATATACGATACTCGCCCCAGTCCGTTATATACCGATACTGGCCCAAATCTGTTATATACCGATACTCACCCCAGTCCGTTATAGACCGATACTCGCCCCAGTCCGTTATATACGATACTCGCCACAGTCGGTTGTATACCGATACTCTCCCAAGTCCGTTATATACCGATACTCGTCACATTCCGTTATAAACCGATACTCACACCTGTCCGTTATATACTGATACGCGCTCAGTCGGAAGAAATAATTATTATTCAAGCGGCATCAATGTTTAACCAATTATATGCAAAGTAGGACATGTTTCTGGTTTCATGTATCCTTCCCCTCTCTCTGGCCGGCTCTAAATAACCTATAATGTGTTGATGAGCCGTTAAACAACATTCACTTCAATACACGGACTGGCGGCGGACGTCTATACAAAAATAAATACGACAATTATAATGTGCCTCATTTAACTGGTGCCCGTGCACAATTTCCATTTGGTTGATTATTGTTTATATAATATAATTGATGTGTGGAAAACTCAACCACTCGGCGAGTTTTTGTTATATAACTCATTAAGTATTTATTCATATCGGGCTGGCTTCCAGAAGTAATTGTGTTCAACGTACTGTTTTCTCTGAATCATATCGACAACTGATAGCACAAGTAATAGTTTTGTTCAAACGCTAGATGGAGATTATTCCTTTATTTATTTTTTGAAAAATACTCTATGCAGTTACTTGGAAACAATTCACGGTTTACCACATATTTAAAAATTGCGAATACAAATCGACCCCTTGTCCCTAAGTCCATCTTTAGAACAGTTCAGATTTGCATTAAATCTTTAATTAAACAAACATGCATTAAATGTTTAACTAAACAAAAATCTGGATCTGTATAATTGATACATTTCATTCGTATACATATATTTGCTATTGTATATATACTATGTAAAATAAGTTAAGCAACACTTAGGGAATTTTGAAATATTTACCATTTTTCTTTTGGATCCTTACCCCTATGTGATTCGCTTCAGCATACCAATTGATATGTAAGTGGAATTACCAATAAAATGTGTGTTAAATATCAAAAAGGGATTGAATTAAATCTTCTATGTTGTGCTTGTTTTATCATGCTTTATTTTACATAGTATAGTACGATAAACTATTTTTTCAGAAGGAGGAAAACCGAATCAGGAACCTCAAAGATCCGGAGGAAAAAAACAAGGATACGGAGAAAAATTCCAAGGAAAACCCCAAGAATCCGGAGAAAAACCCCAAGGAGAACCCCAAGAATCCGAAGGAAAACCCCAAGGAAAACCCCAAGAATCCGAAGGAAAACCCCAAGGAAAACCCCAAGAATCCGGAGAAAAACCCCAAGGAAAACCCAAAGAATCCGAAGAAAAACCCCAAGGATCCGGAGAAAAAACCCAAGGATCCGGAGAAGAACCTCAAGGATCCGGAGAGCGACCCCAAGGATCTGGAGAAATACCCCAAGGATCCGGAGAAGAACCCCAAGGATCCGGAGAAGCATCCCAAGTAATTGGACGACCAGAAAACCCACAATGATCTGGGCAATGACTTACAACACTTTCGATAATTTAAAACTCGAAAGTTTTGTTAAGCTAATAAACGCCATTGTTTCTTGCTATGAATATCACAACGAAAATATAAATATCATTTTGCATTAAACATCGAAACAAACATTTAAAACAACATCTATATTAGCAACTTAAAATAAAATGTCCACAAGTAAACCAGTGTGTTTATGTTTTTTACCAATGCTGTGAGCTTTTAAAATACATACAAAGTTAAAATCAAATCTATAGACACGTAATTGTTATCGATGGAAACTTATCGAGTCGAAGTCAAGTCGAAGTTGGAATATGGTTCTAAAAGTCTGCAAACAAACATTTAAATAGCGTTTTAGAGATCATGAGATTTAAATGTTCTTTCAGTGCGAACACGTCAGAAATATCAGACGTACTCGCATGTATGACTGTTCTTGAATATTTTATATGTTCCACATAATATCTTAACGTGTCATATGTGTGACCCTATATGTAGCCTATGTGAGCCCTCATAATGTTCCAAATATGTCACCTTAAACTCTTAGACATATACCCCCATGGTAAACGTTATGACACGTATAGTAGTAGACTGGCTGTCGTCTCAGTGGTTATAGTTTAATTTAATCCGAATCAAAATAGAATCTTAAATCCTAAAAATGTTTATCAGTATTGTTCTGAATAGGTCTGGACCACTGATGTTTGAAGACGATAATTCAAAGGGGCCTTAATGCAGACTATTTTATTTGATGATATATTGAGTTGTCTCAAATAGTATAAACATTAACAAACATAAGGACTTAGCCAGTTTAAGCTAGGACATAGCCATGTTTGAAGCCAATAATTCAAAGGGGACTTAATGCAGACTATTTTATTTGATGATAGCTCGAGTTGTCTCAAATATTATAAACATGAACAAACATAAGGACACAGCCAGTCTACTATAGTAGGTGTTATAATTTATTTTATCACATACTTCCCTATAAATACGTCGTTTTCGAATATACGATACGACATAGACCTAGCTAGTCATATCCATCAGGATTTCGTTGCCGGGCAATAAAGCTTTATTGCACGCATGAAATAAAGGGTTAAACAATGTCATATCACGGAAATAACCAAATGCTCTTTATGATTCTTTCAACGAGTGATACGGAAATTACCGACTAGTTACGATTGTATACGATGTGTCACTCGTATCGTTTGTCGTCTGTTTGTCATCCTGTTTTCGCGCCAGACTAATGGCGATACATCTACATGTGTACGTTGAGCTGTCATCTTTGACCATAACTCTACGGAAATGACTTGACTAGTAATGCAAAGAAGATGAAAGATAGATAAAAGTAAAATAAAAAATTAAATAAGGCATAATACACGGATCATATAGTTTAACAACTGTATAATAAACTCAATTATATAGAACCATCCGTGGATAAAAAAAACACTTGTGACCATTCATTTTCTAAATTAGACAATTTTAAAGTCAATGGCATTCATTTTAAACGAAATTTCGGAAAAAAATTGTCCTTTAGATCTACATAAGTTTACGCGACAGACTTGCATGAACACATCAAAATGGGATTACATCTATTAATAATATTATTGTATTCTCCCTGGAAAAAAGGCGTAGTAAATAAGCTAAAGCTCTCGGGCTGATATGGCGTCTCCGGCCTGATATAGGGTGTGATATGAAAATACCCATTTATTATTCTCTATTAAGTCTCATCACAGTGCAAAATTATTTACAATACAACAATTCATAAAATATAACTGTGTCCTTCGTTTTAGAATTACAAGAGACTATACAATACAAATATACATATGACTGTTTACAATGTTAATACACTGAGCAATTGATTCTGTACCTATTGCCACAGTCGTGTCATCTGACTCACAAATAGCAGTAGGTGTAGTAGACAATTCATACAGATATATCTAGTAGTGTAGTAGACAATTCATACAGATATATCCCAGTAGGTGTAGTAGACAATTCATGAGGGTACCGACCCCCTTTTCGTACGCCGGATTCCGACCCATATTAGCCAGTATTCCGTACGCCAGTCAAATAGTATTCCAGATGCCAACCCTCTGTTAGGGAGTATTTTAGATGCCATGCCCAAAAAAAGCCGACAATCTAGGGAGTCAAGAGGAATGCCTGCGTTCATTTTTTTTAAATTAGCTAGGCAGTGGTGCGTTTTGGCGTATACGTGACACAACACTTGTGTGGTATTTGAAGAAATATTGTTTGACACATTTGAGAATTAACATTCGACAAAGTTACCTACACTCTAAAATAAAATAAGAAAAATGAGAAACAACTGTTGACCCTTATACACTCCCCACCCACAGCTTCATTTTTTATTGCACTTCTTGGCTCTTTTTTTCCATTTTTCAAATTGATGTATAGGCCCGGCCTATATGGCCTGATAGTAGCTACGCCGATGTATGTGTAGTAGACAATTCATACAGATATATCCAGTAGGTATAGTAGACAATTCATACAGATATATCCAGTAGGTGTAGTAGACAATTCATACAGATATATCCAGTAGGTGTAGTAGACAATTCATAATACAGATATATCCAGTAGGTGTAGTAGACAATTCATACAGATATATCCCAGTAGGTGTAGTAGACAATTCATACAGATATATCCAGTAGGCGTAGTAGACAATTCATACAGATATATCCCAGTAGGTGTAGAAGACAATTCATACAGATATATCCCAGTAGGTGTAGTAGACAGTTCATACAGATATATCCAGTAGGTGTAGTAGACAATTCATACAGATATATCCAGTAGGCGTAGTAGACAATTCATACAGATATATCCCAGTAGGTGTAGAAGACAATTCATACAGATATATCCCAGTAGGTGTAGTAGACAGTTCATACAGATATATCCAGTAGGTGTAGTATACAATTCATACAGATATATCCCAGTAGGTGTAGTAGACAGTTCATACAGATATATCCAGTAGGTGTAGTAGACAATTCATACAGATATATCCAGTAGGTGTAGTAGACAATTCATACAGATATATCCCAGTAGGTGTAGTATACAATTCATACAGATATATCCAGTAGGTGTAGTAGACAATTCAAACATATATATCCAGGAGGCGTAGTAGACAATTCATACAGATATATCCCAGTTGGTGTAGTAGACAATTCATAATACAGATATATCCAGTAGGTGTAGTAGGCAATTCATACAGATATATCCAGTAGGTGTAGTAGACAATTCAAACATATATATCCAGTAGGCGTAGTAGACAATTCATACAGATATATCCCAGTTGGTGTAGTAGACAATTCATAATACAGATATATCCAGTAGGTGTAGTAGACAATTCATACAGATATATCCCAGTAGGTGTAGTAGACAATTCATACAGATATATCCAGTAGTTGTAGTAGACAATCCATGCAGATATATCCAGTAGGTGTAGTAGACAATTCATACAGATATATCCAGTAGATGTAGTAGACAATTCATACATATATATCCCAGAAAACTATCACTGCTTTAAGTTATCACATTGTTTTCTCGGAATGTATTTAAACGCTTCGGCATGTTTCACTTGCTATGTATAGAGGCATCAATGTGATCAAGACTTGCATCTTCCGCAATATAATTATGACTTGAGTCGCATAACACGGAAGTGTCGCCACATTATGTGACTTTTATTTTATTTTATATATTTATTTAGCGTTTCAACTTGGGGAATCCCTGTACGCAGCGAGCACAGTGTAGTGCATTAGAATCAGATCGCTATCATATAAGCGTATATTCGTATCATATAAGCGTTACATTTCGTAGAACAGCTATTGATGTCGATCCTAACTTTTAGTACGGTAATCCCATCTCCTTCGTAGCGTACAGGTCATACTACTTGCATGTAGAAACATGAGGAAAATGTAAAATATACTTTTTGTTTTTGATTATGCAACACATCATGAATACAATGCACAAATGTATGATTTAACCTTCATAAGTACTCTTCAAAAGTTTAATTTTAATTTTGTAGCAAGAGTTTTTTATTTGTTTACCTTGTCAACCAATCAAAATTAAGAGATTCTGTGTAATAGCTCCGAATTTACCTGGAACTTTTTCCCTGCCCGCTGATTGGTTGGTAATTGGTGTAGTCTGATCTTCAGTAACACAATTGCAGATAGTTTGTAAGTGCTTTAGTTCAGGCCTCCTAGCACCGGCTTAAGCGATATTATACTTTAAAGCCAAAAAGATGCTCAGATAAAATCGTATTCCATACATACCGGTACATATGTGTAGGAACGTTTCAGATAATATGGGCCAGGGGCAGGTGGTACAATTGAACTGCATTTGTTGAAAATGTTAATTTTGATTTTATTGTGTTTGGCACACATTTTAATGAACACAAATATATTGGTGAGGAGCGTGGGAGATGGGATGCACAATATACTCTGCCATAACCCCACTCCTCCATGTCAGATTATTCCGCGGTATATGATGTTGAGCAATATTTCAGCATCCATCATCCCAACAATGACATTTAAAAACGAGCAGACTTGCTTGAACCATTGCGCCGGCGCTTTTTGTCCGCTCGGCGCTTTTTGTCCGCGACTTTTTTGCTCATAAAAAAATGTAGACAAACGGCACTTTTTGTCCGCAGACTTTTTAAAACATCGGAGCTTTTTGTCCAAATTGCGCTTTTTGTCCGCAGATTTTTTAGAAATGTGTCGCTTTTTGTCCGAACGAAGCTTTTTGTCAGCAGGAAACGGCGCTTTTTGTCCGAACGACGCTTTTTGTCCGCAGACTTTTTAAAAAAATCGGCTCTTTTTGTCCGAGCGCTTTTTGTTCGCAGATTTTTTATAAAAATGAACGGCGCTTTTAGTCCGAACGACGTTCTTGTCCGCATGAAACGGCGCTTTTTGTCCGAACGACACTTTTTGTCCGCAGAGAACGGCACTTTTTGTCCGCAAGGCTCGATTAAAACATATTTTATTATTATCAGTAACGTTTCAGGTACGGTTGCACGCAATAGTTATCACTAGGAGAAAAATATCGATCCGTGCATAAAATGTCTCTACCCTGAGTTGTCGTTCCTTGCATACACATACATCTCTGTCAACGTCTCACCAAATACCGAGAATCTTGGCATAACGATGAAAAACGGTGGAAATTCAAAAATGTCTTGATGACACTAATATTTTTCTGAATTAACTTTATATGTATGCTTATATTACAAAGAAAACAATTTTCGGCTTGATGTTTTAAATATACAGTACATTATGCTCAGGATTATATTGCTGTAGAATAAAGGTTTGTTCTTTGGCGTATCACTCCGCCGTCAAAACTTTAAAATAGTCACCACCAAATCGTCCCCATAGCGTAACAGTACAGCGATTTGCTTACCAGCACTTTCCAATGTCATATAGATCTTAACAACTTACTTAAATTAAAGTACTAACCTATAATATATATCAAAATGTAGATAATAAGTCGTGTTTCTTTCGATTGTTTACATGTCAATCAACGACCTATAGTTGGTGGTGTCACGGTGTTGAATTTCTTTTGCTATTTTTAAATGTTAGCTATGGTCACGTGACAAATTATCATGTGATCGCAGACTACTGTTTTAGACGTTGACAGAGGTCAATGTAATGACCTCTGGGAAAAGTCCAGTATGTGTAACTACTGACTGAAGTTTATTTTTATGAAATCAAAAGTAGATAACTCGCGTCCAGGTTTGAATCTAGGTCGATAATCCGTGTAGTAATTCATCTGTGTTATGATTAGGACGACCATTAGCGAGTACCTAGATAGTATTGTTTTGTTTTTTAGAGGGTGATACATATCGTCTAGTTAGAATGGAAGCATATAACAGACCTCAGTGAAGTGGGGGTGGGGTGGGTACATTTTGTGTAGATGCAGATACGCAAGCACGCACACACACACAGGGGGTGGGAGCGGATAAACACATGTATGTTGACTTGCCAGTGAACTCAGTTTTAATAGGTGACAGACAGACGGATAACTCGACAAAAGACAATTTAATAATTCATTGTTGCCTAACAAATGCGTATTTTCTGCATAACGGATCCTTTACTGTTAAAACGAAATTCTTGAAAATAAAAAGCAAGACTAGACATCAATATAGTGTAGAATATAAAGTAACTAGCTGGGGTCTGTCACCAAAAAGGACCACAATGGAAATAAGAGAATTCACACTCTCTTTTTTTGTGTTATCCTTAGTATTTGATTAGCATGCCGTGGTCTTATTTTCATACCATGTTATCCAATTATACTGAAATAAATATATCTGCATGTGACACGTCATAATAAGTCATATGTCTATTGGTTAAATTACAGCATCGCTAATATAACCAATAATGCAGATTCCTGAAAATTGTTTCAGAACTGTTTCAAGTGATACTCATTAATAGTAGACGATGTATCTTATTTACAATCACACATCAAAGGTAGAAATCACAGTATTTTTACTGGACCATTGGAATACAACCGACGAATCCTCCTCTCGCAGACGATGTTGTTGTTAGCTCTATATATTCGTTATAGGTTTACCACCACTAATTACATGTAAGCCTCCGAGGTGTAGATAATAAAAAGTAATCCCTCCTTTTTTGATGAAAACGGGCATTATAAGTAGGGGAAAACTGCCCATTTCTATTCGATTTTGTGGTTGTATGTATAAGAAGCGTATTAATAAGTTTTACTGGATCACTGATGAACATTTTCGAAATTTCGACTCTATGCTTACACTGTGAGAGCAATGAAAACTGTCAATCAATGAAAACAGCTGTACCCTTGACCTGTTTAGTAAACAAAAAGAACTTTCTTACATGTCTTGTGACCCCACCTTTTCTGATGATTTTTCAAGTGGAAAATTAGTTTTCTATATGAACATTACACTGCTGCATTATCCATACTTGAGTTGAATTTGCAGCAAATCATTATTATGTGACACTTTAACATTGGTGGTATAATGCTTATATAAAAAGAAGTCATGCTTGTTGATATTTACCAATGCATGTCACTAGTTCCAGGACATTGACCCGTTTTGCCATTACAGACACTGCCGTTAGTGCCAACAAAGTGGCATTTACAGTCGCTTGACCAACCAATCGCCAAACCAAAATGCCCCTCTTTACATTCATTACACTTTCGTCCTGAAAAAAGTTTGAGTTTTGGTGTAAATGTTTTTGTTTCACGTTCACGCTTTAATATAATAATGAAGCATTGCCTGCAGGAACTTGAAACGTCAAGGTTATTAGCGTCCTGCAGTACGAGCGCCTTTCATGGGGAATTTCTATTTTCAATTTTGATCAATCTCGCACTAGTTTATAAACCCACTTTATTTTTTTATACATATAGTATAAGTAAGTAAATTGTAAAATATAATGTAAATTCCGGTTGTAGATCCAGTAATGTATTTCCATAAAATTGGATGTCATATTACTACAACGTAAAGTATATACATGTATATAAGGACTCCTTATATTCCAAATACGGCATATCATAACAACTTGAATGTCAGTACAAAACAACACCTTCATATAAAAAATTATTCGGCACCATGGAGAGGTCCTTGCGTGTATAATCGAATATACTTTTTCAGAACATGTGACCCACCTATTTTGTTCATTGTTGTAAACTTTAGATGTAAAATGGTCAAGCAAAAGACAACAAGACAACAAAAACACGGGAGCCTTATAACCAAGGATTAATAATCTCACTTTGTCTCTGTCACACAACCATGCAGCAGAAAAAACTTTATTGCAAATCGGGAAATATAGCAAACATATGGTGTATAGTAGAATATACAGTATCAGTTATGTAGAAGAGGGTCCTAGGATGCCATCAAACAATCGGAAAATTTCGGTCAATTCAATTACATGTATAACTCGTGCAATATTACAAACATGAGGTGTCTGGTAGGATCGAAAGTATCTATTGTATCTATTGGTCGAAAACATTGTCTGAGCAGATACATTCAGTACATTTAAAAAAGCAACATTTTTGACTTCGATTATTTTAGCCCGCTGTTTTTGTTGTTGTTCAAATCAAGATTGTATTTTGTGTTAGTCCACAATTCTCTTTGTCCCAATGGTTAACATATGGCGATAAACAGTTGCATAATATATGCTCTACTTCTTTCAGTTAAAACACACTTTGCACGAGGATCTTTAACATCTCTAGAAATTAAAAAAAAACATTAAAAAACAACAAGTGTTGCGTTTTCAAATGAGTTTATAGATATTAATTATTTCAATTTTATCGCATGTGTAATTGTTATATTTGCCTGTCATTCAGATCGCACTTACTACTCACTGACACATATGTAATGTATATAACTTACCATGTAGATAACTTACCACTCACTGAAACATATATAATGTAGATAACTTGCCACTCACTGACACATGACACATATGTAATGTAGATAACTTACCACTCACTGACACATGACACATATGTAATGTAGATAACTTACCACTCACTGACACATGTGTAATGTAGATAACTTACCACTCACTGACACATATGTAACGAAGATTATGTGTGTAACAACGACGGGATAGTTTTAAAGATTACTCGGGAAGTCTATATTTAGATGTTTAGCAACGATTTTGTGTTTATTCGCTATGGTTTTATAGGAGTCAACAGTCATTCAACGAAATTCCAAGAATAGAAACTAGAATAAAAATAATAAATGAGGTTAGTAGCATACCAACCTTGAGCTTTATCTTTACACTGACACTGTCCTGAAGTTACATTACACTGGGTTTTTTTCGGGTAGTGTTCCTCTAATATCCCGGGTTCAATCCACTGAGTTCCGTCGGTGTGTTCTTGGGCAAGACACTTTCCCTTAGCCTCGTCCGTCGGATGAGGACATAAACCGGGCGGTCCCGTGTATCGGTCTATCCTCCGAGCACGTTAAAGAACCATAGGAATCTATTCGATGATAAGAGTAGGGCAGGTTCCCGGATTCCTATGTATCCTTCCACTCTCTCTGGGGCGGCTCTTAATAACCTATACTGTGTTGATGAGCCGTTAAACAACATGCAATTCAATTCCTCTAATATCACAATCACAAGCCGTACACACTGATGATCCATCTATCCCGTACTAGTTGGGTATACAGCTATTAAAATTGCCGGTGATACTTTCAACATTTTCCTTGCATACGCATGTTGAGTTAGAAGCGCAATACGATATTCCATCCGGATTACAAACGCATTTAGAGCAGCCGTCGGTGGTAAAGTTGACAGAGTTGGTATTTACGTTTGGCTTACATGCCACATGCACACTAGCCCCCGACCTAACAGAAAATATAATACAGTATTCTGACAAGTTTTACCACCTTTACACGTTAATCTTTCTGGTAATATTAAGATATTTTCATTGAAATATAACAATTAAATTAAATTAAAAAAAATAATTAAGCATTTTAACACCGTATATAGCTCATTCCGTATATAGTGTAACACCGTATATAGCTCATTCCGTATATAGCTCACCAGTAAGCTTTATATGTAGGCAAAATGCTCACATTTTCTACGTATATAGCTCACACCAAAGTAAGCTTTATACGGTGAGAAGGCATGGTCATTCCGTATATAGCTTATCACCATCTAAAGACAAAAATAGTTAAAATAGGAGCGCACAATAACAGAAAATAATTGCATAAATTATGTTGCTGGTTACATGGCGTCTACCCTTGTTACTACTACTACTACTACTACTGCTGCTGCTGCTGCTGCTGCTGCTGCTGCTACTACAACTACCATTATAACTACCACTGTTACTACGACTGCTACTATTACAAATACTACTAACAGCACAACCACTTCTACTTCTACCGATACGACTACCACTACTTTTACGACCACTACCACTTCTATTACGACTACTGCGTTGAAATAGGACATTTTCCTGCTCATTTGGTAGATTTTAGGCATACTTTCAACGTAAGTACAGACACATTGCGGGAAGAAAGCTGGAAGCTTGTATGAATCTCTCTCGAGTCTGTTTCCTTGGCACAAACCAGTACTGAGTGTTCTATTGAGAGTCCACGAGAACGCTCCCGCGCGAGATCGAACCCGTGACCTCCGGAGTGAGAGGCCAACACTCTAACCACTGAGCCATCTCACCCTCTATAGATATTTTTGATGCTTATAACTTCACAACTGTAATATGCAACTTCTCAGAAAAAGTGTTTTATGTGAACGATCTAGTCTAAAGACAATGTTTCAGTCCCAGAGTTCGATACCGTTAAGAACAAATCGGTCTGATACCATACTGATACCAACGAAACGATCTGGTATTTTCAACCGATACATGTCCCTTGATAATTTGTAATTTACGACCGAGTTTCCTGATATACTTAAATGACAATATTTTATTAATCATAAATTAATCTCTTCACGCACTGCACGCTCTTCGCGCACTGCACGCTCTTCACGCAATGCATGCTATTCACGCACTGCAATGCATGCTCTTCACGCACTGCACGCTCTTCACGCACTGCACGCTATTCACGCAATGCACGCTCTTCACGCACTGCACGCTCTTCAAGCAATGCACGCTCTTCACGCACTGCACTTCACGCATGGCTCGCTCTTCAGGCACTCTACGCAAAAAAACCTGTGCCAAGCAAAGAAAAAAAACAGTTGCTCACTCAGGAAGGGGTAGTTCTTCATCAACAACAGCAATAACACCAACCAGGGGCGTAGCGTGGACAAAATTGAAGTTACTCACGATACCCAAACGCCTACTTTGCGAACGCCTATTAGGAGTTGCGCCCGTCCCCATAAACCTATAATAATGCTGCATCTAAGTTGCGGGTGGTTTGAAAATTTGGGTTAATGGTAGTCTTAAATGGTGCATTCTGGTGTAATTCCAGGCATATTTTGTAATAATATGTCATGACACTTTGACCATTGTAGAAAATGAAGAATAGACCTGAACCCTCCTAAAGCTTACGATTTTATTGCATTTTTCGAGTTTTAAATCTATCAATTGTTCAGACATTGATTGTAAAGTTTACTCACGTGAGTAAATGAGTATGGCACGCTACGCGCCTGCAAACCGCTTAATATTACAAAAATACAACATAGTGCAACAAGGCTTTATCTTTAATATACTTTTATATATTTCCTGGAAAGATGAGGATCTTGTCGTTACAAGTCATATATCTTAAACTATACTTTAATCATATATTTAGACTTTCATGTATCATAATCATACAAATACGAAATATGAGTATAATTGGAACAGGACTTAAAACATTTTCAGTTTTTAAAAGAGTAAGCTTTATTCGGAATCAAGGCACATTCCCTCCTTATATAGCTTATCGTGAGCTTTATGCGGAGAAGAGCTCCGTACATAGCTCACCTTGAGCTTTATTCGGAGACTGGTGAGCTATATACGGAATGAGCTATATACGGTGTTACAAGGTATAATGTATTTACATTTTTATTGCATTACACAAGACGGATTACAAAACAAGCATACAAACAAATAAACAAATACATAGAAGAATCCAAGCAACATTTACTTAGTCAGTACGTTATTATATATTTTAAAATAGCATATATTATGTTTTTACCTATGTTAAAAATGAACATGCAGAGAAAAAATCGTGCGAGTTTAAATTTCCTGTAGATTTTTGTTTATGTTTGTTTTATTTAAATGTAATTTGTTTGAACATAAAATCTGTATAATAGAGCCATTACCTCATCGCATGAGTTGGTATAGCTGCCTGTTAAGTTACAGTTACACATGTCACATGCAAATCCATCTGCACCTCTATAGAACGCAATCAAACATGAGTCACAGTGAGTTCCGTCCGTGTGGGTAGTAGCAGAACAGGCACATGTGTAAGTCCCTTTGGCGATCGAACAGTCTTTGTCATTACCGAGGCAATGACATCTAACAAAGTATACAAAGCATGTTTAATGTACAATATACTCGTAAAATCAGTACACGATTGGCAATGAACTGTCAGCACAACTGAAACATATTATATCGCGAACACTTTATACAAAGCCAACATTTTATAAAAAAATTAACAAGAAATATCACTCTAAGTGATAAATGCCCCCGAAGTGTCCTTTGACCTCTAAGTATGACCTTGACCTTGGAGCCATGGACCTGGATTTGTGCACGACAGCTCATTTGGCTGTGGTGAGCACTTGTGCCAAGTTATTTGAAAATCCGTCCAGGCATGCAAAAGTTATTGACCGGACACGATTTGACATTTGACCTCTAAATGTGACATTGACCTTGGGGCCACAGACCTGGATTTTGTGCGCGACACATCGTCTTGTTGTGGTGAGCACTTCTTCCAAGTAAATAAAAATGTACTTGCTATGAGAGTATCTAGACACTGATGCCTGGCATGTTACTTAAAATTGGAGAGATCAGTGTCAAATTACGACCAGGGGCCATATTCATAAAGCATCAGTGAAAACATACAGTATTTCCTTAAAAATCAAAGATTTTTTAAGTTCAGTACAAGTTGTAAAACAAACTTTTTGGGAAATTTTCGGCATTTCTTTTAGGTGTCGTCAAATATCTGTCAATTCACATGGTGTTAATGCTATTTTACATTCTGTATGAAAACAATTTACCACAATAAAGTAAAAAAAATCTAAGATTCTTAATGAATAGGGCCCCTGATTATTGTCATCAAATCTTAAATGGAAACACATACACCTAGAAGTAGGTTTTATGCATTGAAATAAGCACCTTGTCAGATTGACTTTAAGTCTGCATGTATATATTTAAATAAAAGGCAATACAATTTGGAGTTTTAAAGGCAGAATATGCTTATTAACACATAAACTGAAACAGTTAACGAAGCACTCGGAAGCGTTACAACTTAAAGAATTATACTAACAAATAAACTGAATAAAATTAAACTGTACACACTATGCCGAATAAATATGTGTGTACTAATTACGCTGTATCCCCTACACGCGGCACCGACGCTAAGCGCAACACAGGAAGTCTGCAGACCCAGTTGGTTTATTTAATGCACAGGTAATGTTTACTATGTAAACACAAGAGTTAAAAAGTCAGCGTGCCTTTTTAGCGAAGCGTGCGTTTCTAATCAGTTGTTTCTATTAACGGCTGGGTACATCGGGGGATTTAATGCAAATTTGATGGTAGTATTATACGCAAATACTTGACACAAAGTCTCTATCATCTCCGTTAAGGTTAACAATTAGCATATTCTGACTTTAATTCTTCGTTATTCTGCCATAAAAATTGTTATGCTTAAATATAGTATTGGTGCAATATAATGAACAATTAGTAATATGCAATCACAATGAGTTCGAACTTTTCATATATTCATTATAGAGGATTTGCAAACAATTTTGAAGGAAAGCTAATGCCTCGAATGAAACAAAATCAAGATTGTCGTGTGTCCCTTTGAAAGACAAGACTTTTTGTCGTGTGTCCCTTTGAAAGACAAGACTTTGTATTTATGCACATATACCAAGTGGAAATGTCACTGGCAATCAAGACACCAATTAAGTCAATAAGTAGGATACGCAAACATGTTCATGTGATTCTATATGATATCAAATATAAATCAAATTACAATTTTCTGGAAACTTATAGAATTGTCCTAAATCGCCGGGGCAGTTGGGCTCCTAGAAGCACATTAATAAAAAGTACCGAAAATATCAAAAACTATATGTATTGAGTTTAAAATTAGTTAACATAAGTACTATCTAGATAAAACTTTGATTACCTGGCCTCAATGTATAGTTCGCCGATTGCAAAGTATGTCGGCTCAGTTCCTTTCAATTCAATCATTATTTCATTCCCAGCTAAAGTTAAAACATCGTTTCTGCCGTCAATATTTTGTTCAAGGTCATATGAAAACACATCTGAACTGAAAGTTAAACCCAAACATAGTTTAATTCATAAAGCCTTAAATGTGTTTATATACCCTTCAAACTTTAACCTTAATTACGAAGGTTATAAAAAAAAAAAGGAAGATTAAAGTAAATTCTGTAGTTAAAACTCAGTTTTTAGCTTTATAACATTATAATACAATTTACCTAAAAAGTATTTTTTGCTTTATGTATTATTTTTAAAGTTATATAAATATTACATAATAAACACATTACTTAACAGTAGTATAAAGGTCAAACATGAAATGTAGCTTTCACAGTCAACCAGAACCATGCATTAAACAAACAACAGTTACAAAAGTAATCAGAAATAGGGCATGAGACACCACAAACGCAAACGGGCTCAGTAGAATACCGCTTACGCCTTATATTACCTCTATATTACACCCCGTGCCCAGCGGCGCACTGCCCCAGCACCCAACAAAACCCCACGCCCCGAAGAGCGAAATAAACAAAATAGAACTCAGCTGGGAGCAGCGGTCACGAAGCCCGCACATCACAAGTAACAGCCAAAAGATTAAATAACAAATTCGATGTTTGCGCGACGTTATGCTGTAAATAAACGTACAACGTCAATTGTTGATGCATCTGGGAGTGGCCTTGCTAGCTGTATCCTCTCCCTGTCTCTGGCTGTATCCTCTCCTCTATTGCTAGCTGTATCCTCTCCCTGTCTCTGGGAGTGGCCTTGCTAGCTGTAGCCTCTCCCTGTCTCTGGGAGTGGCCTTGCTAGCTGTATCCTCTCCCTGTCTCTGGGAGCGACCTTGCTAGCTGTATCCTCTCCCTGTCTCTGGGAGCGGCCTTGCTAGCTATATCCTCTCCTTGTCTCTTGGAGTGGCCTTGCTAGGTGTATCCTCCCCCTGTCTCTGGGAGTGGCCTTGCTACCTATATCCTCTCCTTGTCTCTTGGAATGACCTTGCTAGGTGTATCCTCCCACTGTCTCTGATAGTGGCCTTGCTAGCTGTTTCCTCTCCCTGTCTCTTGGAGCGGCCTTGCTAGCTGTATTCTCTCCCTGTCTCTGGGAGTGTCCTTGCTAGTTGTATCTTCACCCTTTCTCTGGGAGTGGCCTCGCTAGCTGTGTCCTCTCCCTGTCTCTGGGAGCGGCCTTGCTAGCTGTATCCTCTCCCTGTCTCTGGGAATGGCCTTGCTAGATGTATCCTCTCCCTGTCACTGGGAGTGGCCTTGCTAGCTGTATCCTCTCACTGTCTCTGGGAGTGGCCTTGCTAGCTGTATCCGTCTCTGGGAATGGCCTTGCTAGCTGTATCCTCTCTCTCTCTCTCTCTGGGAGCGGCCTTGCCAGCTGTATCGTCTCCCTGTCTCTGGGAGTGGCCTTGCTAGCTGTATCCTTCCCCTGTCTCTGGGAATGGCCTTGCTAGCTATATCCTCTCCTTGTCTCTTGGAGTGGCCTTGCTAGGTGTATCCTCCCCCTGTCTCTGGGAGTGGCCTTGCTAGCTGTTTCCTCTCCCTGTCTCTGGGAGTGGCCTTGCTAGCTGTATCCTCTCCCTGTCTCTGGGAGTGGCCTTGCTAGCTGTACCCTCTCCCTGTCTCTGGGAGCGGCCTTGCTAGCTGTATCCTCCCCCTGTCTCTTAGAGCAGCCTTGCTAGCTGTATCCTCTCTCTGTCTCTGGGAGTGTCCTTACTAGCTGTATCCTCTCCCTGTCTCTCGGAGCGACCATGCTGACTGTATCCTCTGCCTGTCTCTGGGAGCGGCCTTGCTTGCTGCATCTTCTCCCTGTCTCTGGGAGCGGTCTTGCTAGCTGCATCCTCTCCTTGTCTCTGGGAGTGGCGTTGCTAGCTGCATCCTATCCCTGTCTCTTGGAGTGGGCTTGCTAGCTGAATCATCTCCCTGTCGCTGGGAGTGGCCTTCCTAGCTGTATCCTCTCCCTGTCTCTCGGAGCGGCCTTGCTGGCTGTATCCTCTCCCTGTCTCTGGGAGCGGCCTTGCTAGCTGCATCTTCTCCATGTCTTTGGGAGCAGCCTTGCTATCTGCATCCTCCCCTTGTCTCTTGGATAGGCCTTGCTAGCTGCATCATCTTCCTGTCTCTTGGAGTGGCCTTACTAGCTGTATCCTCTACCTGTCTCTGGGAGTGGCCTTGCTAACAGTATCCTCCCCCTGTGTCTGGGAGTGCCCTTGCTAGCTCGGTGGATAAGGCATTGTGCCTTAACGCTACAGACCTCTGACCCGCGAGGGTTCACTCTCTGCAGAAATGTCATCATTAATCTCATCTCCCTCTGAGGTTGCTGTCAGTCCCAATATAACGTAATTTGGTTGTTAATGGAACTTAAAACTTTCTGAAAGCAGCAATTATTAGGTTGTAATATCTTATGTAATGTGTTGAGCCATTAAATAAAATAAAATTCAATTTAAGTCTGTATTGCAAACAGCATAATCCAGCTACGGTAACCATTTACATAAAGATATGTAATGGCTCTGAAACACCAATTTTATTTTTGATTTTTTCTTGTTTTTCTGTTCCAAAACCCTAGAATATTAGATGAATCAAAAATGTCCCATACTCGAATCGTATTCGATATTCGTTGCTGTTAGTCGAATATTTTCGAATATTTTCTTTATTTAATAATTTAACATAGATCATAAAGTGTAGCCAATAGTCCAATACTAACCATATTTCAAGATACAACCACCCTTTCATGGCTTTAAAGAATGTTTTGTTTGTCTAGCTGTCACAGTAATACATGTTATGTTATGTATCAAGTTGTTTATTTCGTCAGTCTTCACCGCCTATAAACGGGAACCTTTGCGGGTCTGAGTCCATATTCGTAAATGCTTTCACAGTGCTCACGGAAATTGTTTTTGACAGGCAGGCCCTGAATTAATATTGACCGGCCCTGAATTAATTATATGGTCAAATATGGCAAAAAAAGGACAAGCCCCAACAGATTTTGACAGGTCCCGGGCTTGGGGCTATCCTCGCTACAGACCTCTGCCCCGCGGGGGTTCACTCTATGCAGAAATGTCATCATTAATCTCATCTCCCTCTGAGGTTGCTGTCAGTCCCAATATAACGTAATTTGGTTGTTAATGGAACTTAAAACTTTCTGAAAGCAGCAATTATTAGGTTGTATTATCTTATTTAATGTGTTGAGCCATTAAATAAAATAAAATTCAATTTAAGTCTATATTGCAAACAGCATAATCCAGCTACGGTAACCATTTACATAAAGGTATGTAATGGCTCTGAAACACCAATTTGATTTTTGATTTTCCTTGTTTTTCTGTAACAAAACCGTAGAACATTAGATGAATCAAAAATGTCCCATACTCGAATCGTATTCGATATTCGTTGCTATTAGTCGAATATTATTTTTTTTTTAATAATTTAACATAGATCTTTAAGTGTAGCCAATAGTCCAATACTAACCATAATTCAAGATACAACCACCCTTTCGTGGCTATAAAGAATGTTTTGCTTGTCTAGCTGTCACAGTAATACATGTTATGTTATATATCAAGTTGTTTATTTCGTCAATCTTCACCACCTATAAAAGGGAACCTTTGCGGGTCTGAGTCCATTTTCGTAAATGCTTTCAGTGCTCACGGAAAATGTTTTTGACAGGCAGGCCCTGAATTAATATTGACTGGCCCTGAATTAATTATATGGTCAAATATGGCAAAAAAGGACAAGCTCCAACAGATGTTGACAGGTCCCGGGCTTGAGGCTATCCTATTTCGTGAGCACTGCATGGCTTTCAATAACATTTTGAGAGTCTATTGAGCTTAAAATCTGATAAAATACATTTAAAATCATGTCCCTAAAACATTGTTTTCTCTGTATTAAAAAGGGCAGCCCTCAAACCCTTAAACCAGAGAATGTGTTCATCTTTTTAAAGAAGCATATTAATATTTGAACTGCTTTTATGTTTAGGCCAAAAAAAAAAAATAGGTGTGTTTCCTAATACAGGCTGACTATACCACATGACCTATGACGTCATTATTGCTAATTCGTGAAGAAAAAAATTGTAAACATTCGCCCACATCGAAAGCTTCAGAGTGCGATAAGATTTGTATTTCTTAACCATTTTCTACCAAAGAAAGCGCATTCGAACGCAAAAAATGTACTCTACCCTCGACTGATATTATTTTTTTTGTGAAAGTTGGTATTTTGGAAAACTTCTGAAAATGCACCAGAACAAATTGCTAATCCATGAAGCGTACTATAATTTTGCGCATATTATGAACAAAATACATGCATATACCCCCGTTTTTATCAAGAAAACTTCCACAATATTATTTCACATCAGGTAAGTGAAAGGGTTTTGTATCAAAGAACCTGTTCGCAAGAATTAATGCATTTTTAAATTATGCTAATCCGTGAAGTCGATTATTTTATGCTAAACCGTGAAGACCTTTATGTTGTCAATTATCTAAAACTTCGTGAAACCTATGTTTTATCGTTATTTTGTCCGTCGTCAGACTTCGTCCGTCGTTGTTGTCTTCCGTCGTCATCGTAAACATTTAAACAATATATGTGAAACCACTGGGCGAAATTGCATAAGACTTCACAGGAACGATTTCTGGGTGGTTATCTCTCAATGTTATTCAAAATCTGGCAATCAACCCAGAACTCGGGTTGGCATGCCAACAGAAGGAAAATATAGGAAGGTGGGATATAGTCCTGCAGTTTTTTATTCCAGAAAAATCCATCATAAACCCTTACTAAACACAGGGCTTTATATATGACGGGGATATGACACGGCAGTACAAACGCTGTATTCAACTGAGAACACTTGTCGTCCAGGTAAGTTTATCGATTATACGCTGCATTTATCGATTTTTACTACGGTTATCGTGGCGGTATGCGAGGCCTCGATGTACCGAACTCCCATCTACATTGCAAATAGACATTATATATCCCTGTTTTACTGTTTTTATTATATATTCTACATTGCCAGAAATCCAAATAAATAACCATTCTAATGGTATAATTTTATTCCAAATAACGGTTAAATAAATAGGTAAAATCTCGAGTTGGAAAGGAAATATATCGCATTTTTTTCTTTTCTTAAAGCGTTTACACACATCACCGTGTGTTCATTGTTTGGTTACATGTATTGTTTAAAGAATATTTACATAAGATGCAAGGTTAGAAAGCCAAATAAATAACCTTTCTATTGAACAATTTCTTCAAAGGTTAAATGAACGTGGAGAATCTCGAGTCGGTAAACAAAATATAAGCGTTGCCGCAATTATCAAGCGGTTCTTTTTTTCAGTCTAGATAATGTTTGTGACAATTAGAATACATTTAAATGATTTATTAAGTGAGCAAAATTAAATTATCTTTTTTAACTTTTCTATAAATGTTTGTTAACAACAACTGGTAAAACCTCGACTGCATTGTGTGAGCAATTAGGAATCGTGTTTTTAGCACATTTTAATGGCTTTATTTTGTGTTTTGTTCTCAAACCAGGATGTGTGAAATTGCGATGAAAAAACGATGACCGACGTTCGTGAAGTTTCTTTTTTTATACGCCTTTCACGCTTTTTGTATATTTGTCGATCTTTGTTTATCGTACAAAACATATGCATTTTGTGTTTGGTGTAGTTTTTAAGTGGGTTATGATTTTAATCTAAACAATATATATGTATATTTTTAACTTGGCATTTGAACGTGTTTTTTATCTCTCCTGGATTAGCATGTATATTTTATGGAAGGTATTTTTTTTCTCTAAGTTAAACCGTACCTGTTGATTATTGCAAGTAATAACATACATATTGAAATTGTGTTTAGGGTAGTTTTTAAGTGGGTAAGTTGTTAAAATCAAAGTCATAATAACCCACTTAAAAACTACCATGAACACAATTTCAATATGCATGTTACTCGTATTACATGCAATCATCAACAGGTACTTTGTAAGTGAGAAAAAAGTTTACCCTTTTATATAATATACATTTTGATCCAAGAGAATATTTTTGTTGAAAATGGCCAAGTTATTATTTTTTTTAAACATAATCCATTTAAAAACTACCCTAAAAATAATTTAAAAAAAATATGTCTGTTATTACTTGCAAGCATTAACAGGTACGGTTTAATTGAGAGAAAAAAAGGTAACCCTTTCATAAAATATACATGTTGATCCAAGAGAATTAAAAAAAATTCAAAATGGCTAATCCATGAAGCGTACTATAAGTTAAAAAAAAATATTTTGTTAAAATCAAAGTCATAATCCATTTAAAAACTACCCTAAACTCAATTTCAATATGTCTGTTATTACATGCAATCATCAAAAGGTACTGTGTAAGTGAGAAAAAAAGTTTACCCTTCCATAAAATATACACGTTGATCCAAGATCTTCTTTTTTTTCAAAATGGCGAAGTTTTTGTTTTTTTTGCTAAAATCAAAATCATAACCCACTTAAAATCTACCCTAATCATAATTTCAATATGTCTGTTATTACTTTCAATCATCAACAGGTACAGTTTAATTGAGAAAAAATTGTTTACCCTTCCATAAAATATACATGCTAATCCAGGAGAAAAAAAAACACGTTCAAAATGGCCAAGCTAAAAAAATATATATTTGTTGAAATCAAAGTCATAAACCAACAAAACTACACCAAACACAAATTGCATATGTTTTGTATGATAAACAGAGATCGACACATATATAAAAAGCGTGAAAGGCGTATAAAACAAGCAAACAAGAAACTGCACGAAGGTCAGCCATCTTTTTTTCATCGCAATTTCACACATCCTGGTTTGAGAACAAAGAAATATAAAAAGATCGGACAGGGAAGTAGCATTCAAGAAGGACAGTCAACCACAAAACACAGAAACAAACACGCAAACAGACAAACAAGAAGGCAAAAGTAATAATAAGCAAACGACATCACAAACACAAAAGGGTTTACAATAGGGCTACCGCCTTGAAAACACTAAGAAAAGCAATTAAAAACTTGCTAAAAAAACGAACAACCCACGCAAATCGTGAAAAGGATACTTACAATTACGTTTTGCAGCAACTAACCTGGAAATGAGAGCATTTTATAATCACTGCAACTAGATTTTGTCAACAATTTTAGCTGGTTAAAAGACTAAATCAGCCGACTTTAAAACCGAGAAGAAAACAAACAAACACCAATAATGCGTTGTTCGAATTATCATTACCATCTTTGCCGATCTTACTTTTTTTTATTGATACATGTGTGTTTGTTAATTACTCAATCGAGATGCCAGTATAATACATTAATCACACGATTATTAATTGCTAACACAATGCAGTCGAGGTTTTACCAGTTGTTGTTAACAAACATTTATAGAAAGTTAAAAAAGATAATTTAATTTTGCTCACTTAATAAATCATTTAAATGTATTGTTATTGTCACAAACATTATCTAGACTGAAAAAAGAACCGCTTGATAATTGCGGCAACGCTTATATTTTGTTTACCGACTCGAGATTCTCCACGTTCATTTAACCTTTGAAAAAAGTGTTCAATAGAAAGGTTATTTATTTGGCTTTCTAACCTTGCATCTTATGTAAATATTCTTTAAACAATACATGTAACCAAACAATGAACACACGGTGATGTGTGTAAACGCTTTAAGAAAAGAAAAAAATGCGATATATTTCCTTTCCAACTCGAGATTTTACCTATTTATTTAACCGTTATTTGGAATAAAATTATACCATTAGAAAGGTTATTTATTTGGATTTCTGGCAATGTAGAATATATAATAAAAACAGTAAAACAGGGATATATAATGTCTGTTTGCAATGTAGATGGGAGTTCCGTACATCGAGAACCTTTGAAGAAATTGTTTGAAAGAACAATAATCAATAAAACGGTTATTTATTTGGCTTTTTAACCATGCATCCTATGTAAATATTCATTAAACAATACATGTAACCAAAACAATAAACACACGTTGATATGTGTAAACGCTTTAAGAAAAGAAAAAAATGCGATATATTTCCTTTCCAACTCGAGATTTTACCTATTTATTTAACCGTTATTTGGAATAAAATTATACCATTAGAAAGGTTATTTATTTGGCAGAAAGGCAATGTAGAATATATAAAAAATCAGTAAAACAAGGATATATAATGCCTGTTTGCAATGTAGATGTTTGTGCCGTACATCGAGGCCTCTCGCATACCGCCAAGATAAGCGTAGTAAAAATCGATAAATGCAGCGTATAATCGATAAACTTACCTGGACGACAAGTGTTCTCAGCGTTTGTACTGCCGTGTCATATCCCCGTCGTATATAAAGCCCTGTGTTTAGTAAGGGTTTATAATGGATTTTTCTGGAATATAAAACTGCAGGACTATATCCCACCTTCCTATATTTTCCTTCTGTTGGCTTGCCAACCTGAGTTCTGGGTTGATTGCCAGATTTTGAATAACATTGAGAGATAACCACCCAGAAATCGTTCCTGTGAAGTCTTATGCAATTTCGCCCTGTGGTTTCACATATATTGTTTAAATGGTTACGATGACGACGGAAGACAACAACGACGAACGAAGTCTGACGACGGACAAAATAACGATAAAACATAGGTTTAATAAAGTTTTAGATAATTGAAAACACAAAGGACTTCACGGTTTAGCATAAACTAATCGACTTCACGGATTAGCATAATTTAAAAATGCATTAATTCTTGCGAACAGGTTCTTTGACACAAAACTCTTTCGCTAACCTGATGTGAAATAATATTGTGGAAGTTTTCGTGATAAAAACGGGGGTATATGCATGTATTTTGTTCATAATATGCGCAAAATTATAGTACGCTTCATGGATTAGCAATTTGTTCTGGTGCATTTTCAGAAGTTTTCCAAAGTGTTTACCAAAAGTACCAACTTTCACAAAAAAATAATATCAGTCGAGGGTAGAGTACATTTTTTGCGTTCGAATGCGCTTTCTTTGGTAGAAAATGGTTAAGAAATACAAATCTTATCGCACTCTGAAGCTTTCGATGTGAGCGAATGTTTACAAATTTTTTCTTCACGAATTAGCAATAATGACGTCATAGGTCATGTGGTATAGTCACCCTGACATGCTCTAAAAAAAAATAGGGTAGGGCGGTAGGCATGTTTTTATTTTTTATTTATTTATTTTTTTTAGCAAGATATTGCGAGATTATATTTATCTCATAAGCATAAGCCCCATACAAGTTGATGATACAACTGAAAGTTTCTCTGTGATGTTGTCATCAGTTTATCTCGATATAAGATCGCCCCAGTTAAATTACTCATTCCTGTTACAAATAATAGGACACTTTAAACCAGAAGACCTTTGTTTAACATGCATTTTACTAAATAGTGTAATAGTTAATTAGCATCACATTTACCTGAAAGAAAAACGTTAAACTCTGAATGTATCATATGACATTCCAGGCAAATCATATGGCTTACCTACATATTTTCCACTTTTGCTGTGTAATTTGGTAATAATTTGCATATACCACCTGTCCAGTTCCCAGTGGATTACAGAAAATATGGAATGGTGTTATGTTTCACTTCCATGATGTAAGCTATGTGATAAATCATTGTTCAGAACAAATTGTAATTTTTTTTTTTAAATATTAATTTTTTATTTTTTTTTTTTAATTTTTGCATAACAAGTTTTAGGGCCGGCCCCTTAAAATTAGGGTTGGTCGGGCCACCGGAAACACAGGTATTTTTTTATTTGGCCTTATGACTATTTATTATTTACTAAAACTGAGTGACAAGTGAGTTAACCACCTTTAGATTAAAGGGACACTGTCCGTAAGTAAGCAGATATTAAGCATAACCAAATAACTGTCTGACTTTTATTCATTGAAATGTATACATGAAAACATGAGGATAGACCCTAAGAAGTATGTAGGAATACATTCGTGAGTTTGAAAAAAAAAAAGTTTTAAGTATTAAATGTAAATAAAGTGGGACCCACAATATTTACCTTTTATGCGTTCACGTGACTTCCATAGCGCACTAGGTTTTCACCATAGTATGTATTGCGTAATATGTATAGCCCGCTTAGCTCAGTCGGGAGCGAGTTCCGACAACTTTACGCTCACGCACACTTATTTTTACTGCGAGTTCAAACCCACGAAGTGGATTTGCTTTTTTTTTTGTACCGCGATTGAATTCCGTTAAACAATCTTGCTTTTAATTAGTAAATATTGAATAATGTTTAGTGCATTTTTTTTTCGAACATAATTATTGGGTGTTTTATAAGCTAAAAGTTACGGACAGTTTCCCTGCACTTTTCTGTTTTTTGTTCTTGTTTCTTTACTGAATAATCATGAATAAATATTCATATTCGTCAACCAGTATCCATGAAATGTATCGTATTCACCACCCCCTGTGTTCGGCTCTACATAACACCCTCATAAAACTACAAAACTTCATTTCATGGTAAAGTCCGGTCTATTTAGCTCAGCATATTATTAAAATTGAATGAAGAATAGTTTAAATTGACAATTAATGTATTTTTCTAAATATGCATTCTTAAGTAAAGTTTTTTGATAAATTATGGCTATATATCTCACACATCGTTATATCTTCTGGTATGTACGACTACACAATTACAGCGGAATGAAATGTGTGTGCGTGTCTATTGTGAATTATATCCATTTTATCATAGCTAATAACAAAGTTTGATGTTCAATATCTGCTTTAAACCAATAAAATTAAATCCATGTAAAATTATGTTATATCCAAAAAAATTATATAAAAACCCATTAAATTGCAAAATGGGAAAACTCATAGAGAAGACTTTGTACTTTTTATCAAGGCAGCTAGCCAAATTTGTTCTGAGACTAAATCATGTGATATGCCATGTGCCCTTCTCATATAATCCTGCTTAGCCCAATAGAATCAGATATTAATATATGTACAATTTACTTCAGTTGTAGCCTATATTCAGAGCTTTTTTTCCTTCATAAACAGGGGCCGGGAAGGAATGGTAGGATTATAGACTATATTGGTGTTAGTGGGAAGGAATGGTAGGATTATAGCCTATATCGGTGTTAGCGGGAAGGAATGGTAGGATTATAGCTTATATCGGTGTTAGCAGGACGGAATTGTAAGATTATAGCCTATATTGGTGTTAGCGGGAAGGAATGGTAGAATTATAGCCTATATCGGTGTTAGCGGGAAGGAATGGTAGGATTATAGCCTATATCGGTGTTAGCGGGAAGGAATGGTAGGATTATACCCTATATCGGTGTTAGCGGGAAGGAATGGTAGGATTATAGCCTATATCGGTGTTAGTGGGAAGGAATGGAAGGATTATAGCCTATATCGGTGTTAGCGGGAAGGAATGGTAGGATTATAGCGTATATCGGTGTTAGCGGGAAGAAATGGTAGGATTATAGCCTATATCGGTGTTAGCAGGAAGGAATGGTAGGATTATAGCCTATATAGGTGTCAGCGGGAAGGATTGGTAGGATTATAGCCTATATCGGTGTTAGCAGGAAGGAATGGTAGGATTATAGCGTATATTGGTGTTAGTGGGAAGGAATGGAAGGATTATAGCCTATATCGGTGTTAGCAGGAAGGAATGGTAGGATTATAGCCTGTATCGGTGTTAGCGGGAAGGAATGTAGGATTATAGCCTATATTGGTGTTAGCGGGAAGGAAGAAGGTATTGAAGGATTATAGCCTATATCGGTGTTAGTGGGAAGGAATGGTAGGATTATAGCCTATATAGGTGTTAGCGGGAAGGAAT